>PVJO010002437.1:0-52256 GCA_004026905.1 Hystrix cristata
GCCCCAAAGATCAGAATCCGGTGGCTCTGAGCTGTGGACATACCTTACTCCACTGACCCTGGAGCCCTTTCCTCCCACCAGGGCCTTGCTGCCCTGTCTGGCTTTGTGTCCTCGGAGAGGTAGTGCAGTGCCATGGTTAGCATTGTGTACACTGGAACCAGGCTGTCTGCTGGGCTTGACCAGCTACACCACTATCTCACTGAGTGACCTGGGATGGGTCATTTAGCCTCCCAGGCCTCAACTTTGCCATCTGCAAAATGGAGACCATAGTATTCTCCTTCCTAAGATTGTCATGAAGGCGGTTAATACATAGGAGGCCCCGAGGGCACTGCTGGGAGGGCAGAGAGTGCCCAATGAACACCACCTGCTGATCTCACCCTGCCACCTCTACCTGGGGCTTGTCTGTGCCCTGAGCCCTGCTGTCCAGCTGGACAGCCTCCTGCCTACCCCAAGGCCCCTATTGTTTGCAGACAGTTGCTGGGCACCCCGCCAGCTCCTGTCCCTGTAGCGCGGCAGTAGTCCAAGTTCAAATCCCAACCCCTGCTCTTCCCAGCCAAAGTCTTCAGGCAAATCAGCCCAGTTCCGCATCTCTGTCCCCTAGTGTGGGAAACAAGGGTAGTGACACCTGTCCTACTAAAACAGTCTGCGTGGTCTTGGGGAAGCTGCCTGAATCCCCAGAGCCCCAGTTTCCTGGGATGTAAAATGGGGCTACTCCCTCATGAGGCTCTGTTCTGTGAGGGTAAAATGAGACTCCAGGCAGATGGTGCTGTGGACCTGCAGGGCCTCACTGAACAGCCATTTGTGTTACAAACAGGTACATTCATTCGACAGCTAGGGCACCCTACCACATGCCAGGCACCGTCCTAGCTTCTGGGATACTACAGCAGACAGGACTAACTGGGTCCCTTCTTGAGGGACCTAGACTCCAGGGGGAAGGTGGACAATGGGTAGATATCAAGCAAACGTGGGGGGCGGGGTGAGCGAGAGAGTCCAGGGGTACGTGAGCTAGGTGGTCAGGGAGGGCTTCTCGGAGAAGCGGCATCCGATCTGGGACATGCAGGAGCAAGAAGTGCTGGTGGAGGGAGAGTGTAACGAAGGGGATTGCAGGCAGAAGGGCCAGACACGTAAAGGCACAGGCTCTGAGCTGCTGCAGAGACAGGGTGGCTGGCGAGCAGGAACAGGCGGGGACTGGGCAGAGTGGGAGGAAGGGGCCAGAGCTCTGGGAGACGGAGCGAGCTCTGAGTGTGACGGGAAGCATCGAGGTTTCAGCGGGGCCCTCTGTCTGCTGAGTGAGGAACAGGCCGCAGGGCGCAGGGAGGCCAGCAAGGAGGCCGTGCTGCGGGCTGGCCGACAGGATGGTGACAGTGAGCGTGTGGCCAGGTGGTCGGTTTTAACAAGGATGCGCGAGCAAGTTCAAGGGGAGGGCGAGACGCCACGTCATCCCTCTGCGAGGGAAGAGAGGTGTTTCCCTCGCCGCCGCCGCATTTCACTCTTTCAGCAGGCTTCTCCCCAAGGACTCCCCTCTGCGAGCTGGCTGCCCATGGAGAGCTGGTAATGAGGCTTCTGGGACAGGTGCCCGGGGGGCTGGCAGAGCTTCCTCCCTGGGCCGTGTGGAGCCCCTGGCCACGCTGCTCCTTGGCAGAAAGTTGAAAGGGAGGAAAGCAGCTCTTGGCAGCTCTTTGCTCCATTTTTAGGGCCCTCCTCTTGCCCCTCACCCAACCCCAGGCATGTGGCCCCCCCAAGCTGCCCTGAGGCCCCTTAGAACCCCACTGCTGGGGGCTTCTGATCTCACCCAGCTCCTGGCATCTGCCCTTCTCAAGCCCCGTCTCCTTCCTCTAACTCAGCTCAGGCCTGGCTGGGACACACGGGGCAGAGAAACCAGGGTCGGGGCTTGGCCAAGGAGTCAAATGTTACTCTCTCCACCCAGCTACATTAAAACAGATCTTTCCCGGAGACACCAGGCCTTCAGTTCAGGAGTTCAAGGGGGGGACATGTCCCACATTGTGCCAGACGGAACAGCAGCGACTGGGGGGTGAACAGGCGCAGGGCAGCTCATTCACATTTCCCGTGGCCTCCTCTGGTTTCCCTTCATGGCCAGCCATGTTCCTGGGCCGACCCGCTAACTGCACATTTCTGGAACAGCCTGCCTGCCTCCTGCTTGTGTCCTAGGCACGGCCATGTGTGTGCCTTCCACCGTCAGGACCTGAGAGTGGGCCACTGTTATCGCCCTGTGCTGCCAAGGACAGCCAGGCTCAGAGAGGGAAGTGACTGCCTGAGGACACGCAGGTGTCGGTGGCAGAAGTGGGCTGAGCTGAGCACCGTCTCCTTGGCACCAGGCCCTCGCTGCCACCCTCTTGCTCTACAAGGACTTAAATGATAGCAGGTGGCTCTGCTTAAGACCAGAGCAACAACAAGGCCATTTCTGAGTGGCGACAGACAGGAATGGATAGCAAAACATATGTCCTAAGCAACCTTTGAAAACACACCAAGACAACCTCTTAGATAAGACAGTCATCAGATGTGAGGGAGGCTATAATAACTCACGGCCCTCTGTCCACCAGAACCGTTAGAGAGCCTGGCACCCTGCTCGAAGGGCTGGATGTGTGCAGCCCATCCATCCATCCATCCGTCCATCCACCCGTCCATCCATCTGTCCATCCATCCACCCGTCCATCCATCCGTCCATCCACCCGTCCATCCATCCGTCCATCCATCCGTCCATCCACCCGTCCATCCATCCGTCCATCCACCCATCCATCCATCCATCCATCCACCTGTCCATCCATCCCATGGGGAACCACCATGTGGCAAGCACCTTCCCGGGGACAAACGTACCATTTGCCCTTTGTAATTTCCCCTGTTCTCCTCCACCAGCCCACATGTTCCTCACATGGTGAAGAGAGTGGCCTTGGGAATCAGACCACTTCCTGGCTCTGCAGCCTGAACACACCTGTCTGTTGTGTCCCTGTCTGACTTGGGGTTGTGGGGACTCAGTGAGTTAACAGGTGGAAAGTGCCAGCATGGTGTGGCTGTACAGAAGACACAATTAGTTCCATCGTCCCACGTTCTTAAAAGACTTGGGGAGGGGTGTTATTTTCTACCCTGATGGTCACTGCAAACTGTTGCTGCAACAGTTGTGTCCCAGGCTCTCTCTTCATGTAAGCATGCTGGCAGAGTATGCAAAATTCATTCATCAGGAGCTATCAATCTCACGTCTTTACACTTGTGCTTTAATTGTCATGATCATTCTTTCAATAATTTTTTTGGATGCTGGGGATTTAGCTCAAGTGGTAGAGCACTTGCTTAGCAAGCACAAGGCCCCAAGTTCGATCCCCAGCACCAGAAAAAAAAGTTTAAAAATAATTTTTTTGAATGTCAGACACTACGCTGGGATCTTTAACCACATTACCTTATTTAACATGCACAACATCCCTATGAAGTTTGTATTATATTCCCGTTTGCAAACGAGCAAACAGGCTTAGAGAAGCTGCACAATAGCCATTCAACCATCCACCCATCCATCCATCTAGCCACCATCCATCCATCCACCAACCATCTATCCATCTGTCCATCCATCCATCCATCCACCATCCATCCATGTACTCATCCATCCATCCACCATCCATCCATGTACCTATCCATCCATCCACCACCCATCTATCCATCTACCCATCCATCCAAGATTTACTAAGTACATTTTATTAGCCAGCCAGGCACTATGCCACAGCTTGGTGCAAGACCCAGCTAGTAACAATGAGACCCAGGCCCCGCCCTCTCTGGGCTTCTAATCTGGCAAAGAAGGACATCGGGAGTGTGTGGAGGGAGCACAGGGTGTAGTGGGTGGGCTTAGCAGGGGCCTGCATGTAGGCAGCTGGGCTTCAGCCCAACTAGGAAAGGCAGCCTAGAAACATTCCCTCTCACTCCTGGGTCACTCCTCCTAAGTCCCATCTCTGCTCCTTCTCAACACCATGAATACCTTTTCATCAGGGTTGATGGCCCCTGCTATGACACCTCATCCAACGGACACAGATGTTCATCCCGAGAAGCCCAATACATCTGAGCCCTCTACTAGACCCCGTGTACTGTCATTTATTTGCAGGTGAGGTGAAGACTCTCACGTCTCTTTTGGAAAGTCTTCCTTAGCCACTACCCTGACCCTGAAGAGCCAGGTTGCCCCTTTTCTGCATTCCCACAGGAATCTCTCTGTCTCCCATGTCATAATGATTTCCCCCTTAACTTTCTTCCCCACTGGACCTCAGGCCCTTGCTGAGAGCAACTGGGCCTTATTCACCCTTGAACCTCGTGGCACATGGTGTGTCTCAGTAAGAGCTGAATTCTGAAGCAAGTGGAAGGGCAGAGTGGAGAGGAAACCTGGGCTGAGGGCCAGCCATGCCATGCTCAGGCCTCAGGGTTGGCACACACATAGCTTCATCTTGCCCCCAGTCTCTGACCAGCTGATTGGTGGCTGCCTGGCATGCTGCGTTGAGAAGGATTCTGAAGTAGCATTTGGCTTGGTGGGAAGACTTGTCTGCCTTGGATCAGGGAAGGATGGCAGCATGTGCACCTTATTTCTGATATCCTGGGAAAAGTCCTATAGCTTTTTTGGAGGTAAAGGAATTGAATCTGGGGCTTTCCTGCTGAGTTACATCTTTACCTCTCTTTTATTTTTAGTTTGAGACAGGTCGTCACTAAATTGCCCAGGCTAGCCTCAAAGTTGGGATCCTCCTGCTTCAGCCTCCTAAGTAGCTGGGATTACAGGTGTGTACCACTGTAGCCTGTTTCCTTTTGTTCTTTAAGGCTTTGTTTTTACCATCTGCAAAATGGAGCAGTCTATAGACTCAGTTATGTCCAACACGCCAGGATTCTGAGCCCCAAACCCTCTTCCAGTGTGATTTTTCTTTGGGGACAGACAGGAGTCACCCGCCAGCCAAGCCCAAGGCTGGTACACAGCAGGTACTCGGTAAATTCTTGTCAGATGGCTCGGTCATCATGAGCCTTGTCCCTTTTCAACACAAGGGAAGTGAAGTGAAGACACAGCCCCCGAGCCTCATGGCGAGGTCTTCTGACCCAGTTAGTTGGATGCGCCTCTCTGGTCAGATTTCCCCTTGTCAGTCAATCACCAACCACACTGCGTGTTGAAACCACAAAGCAGGTTCACATTTGTTGTTTTCATTCGAGCATCATGAGGATTCTGATGAGATGGGAGTGACAAGGGCCCTCAGCTGGCAGCCTGAACGCTGATGCTGAGATGCTCACTGAGGTTCTAGGGTCACACAGAACTGGGACTCAAAAAAAAAACCTCAGGTTTTGGGGGGCAGACCCCGATGTTCTGCCCAGCTGGCCCTTACTAACAGCGTTGGAGGCTGGATTCCATTTCCTCACAGGAAAGATGAAAGAGCAGAGACATAAAGGGGATGTAACAGGAACCAAGCTGGCCTTTCCCATGAGGCCAAGCCCCACCTGGGGCCACCTTTTTAAGGGGGGTGGCTAGAAGGGGAGGCAGGGGGTCACAGGACTCTAGCGGTGGGGTGCCAGCTGGATGACAGGCCTCTGAGGCCTTGCCCCTAACCCCGGTCCAGGCTTACACCAGCTGGGTAAACAGGAGCCGGCCCCTTCAAGGGCGGGATGGGGATTCCTGCCCCTCTCAGGCTGTCTGTCTGTTGCTAAGGATTCTGGGAAGGTGGTGGGGAAAGCTGGGAAGCCGGCCGGGAGCAGCCACACAGACAGACTGTCTGGAGCTGTCCTCGAGAAGAGAAGATGACCCAGAAACAGGAGGGAAATGGCTGGACCAGGACTTCACCTTCTCCCTTTGTCTCTGCTTCCCATAATTCTGGCTTATTTTTAATCTAAACAATGTGCAACTCTGGGTATGCAACTTGGTCCTCTGTGACTCAACTTCCTCACTTGGAAATGGGACTGGAGACAAACTCTTCAAGGCTAGAGAAATCCTTCCCTTCTCCTACCCACACTGTTGCTAGAGGCTCCCACCTCTCTCACAAACTGTGACTCTGTGTGTCACAGGGTCGTCATCCCACACAGTGGCTGGCCAGACCAGGGAAACCAGGTGTCTGTGTGTGTCAGGGGAGGCAGCAGCGAGTCTCCCCCGATAGTGGAGATGGCCCTGGGCAGGGAGTTGTGGGGCCAAGGAGGGAACCACTTCCTCTCTTCAGGCCTCGGCTGCTTTCTTTGTAGTACCTGGGAGCTGATGATGGTTGGAAGCTCCTGGATGGGGCATCCTTTGAACACCTCTGTTCTCCCAACTCCAACTTTGCTGACCCAGTGTCCTCGGCCCTTCACAGAGCCCCCCTCCACCACCATCTCTGCACATGCACATCTGGCTCTGGGGCCCCTCCTCCATTGTGCGTCTCCTGGTGTCCCTTCAGCTACCAGGACTGCGAGGACTCTCTTCTCACCTCCCGCACCTCACAGGCTTCATCTGCGGCTGAGGACTTGACCACTTCCTGTCTTTCTTATTAGTGCCTGGGGCTTCCCACCTGCAGAGCTGTGGGCCTTGAAGCAGGGCTCTGCCTCACCTTCTCAGCCTCCCCAGTGCCCAGCACAGTGCGCACCCAATACTGGTTTGTCCCCCGGACAAGAGCGCTGGTCATGCTCTTCCTTGGCCCCAGTGCATGCTACAAAGGCTAAAAGGGATCACAGCTCCAAAATCTACTCAAACACACAGAAAAGGTGAGATACAAGGTGAGAAAGAGGTTTTTAGCCATTTGCAGGATCCAAGGTTGAGGCCCCAGAAGATCAAATTCAGTGAACATCTTGTTGAGACCTCACCTGGTTGGTACCTGACCAGGGCACCCTCCCTCCTTGTGAGATAAAAATGATATTCTACATGATTGTGTGATATTCTCTAGATCGCTGTACCCAGTACTGTACGCTGCACATTGTGGCAACATTCACAAGACCAGGACGCCCGTCTTCCCCTAGCGTTTTCAAATAATGGGCAAATGGGACACACACGGGGCTCTGACTCCTTCTCTGCTCATCTCTGGACCCCAGTGCCTGATTCAGAGTTGGACTCCTAGAGTCCCGGGAAGGGTGGTTGCCCCCCACCCCAGCGCACAGGCGAGGCTCTCAGCAGGCCTCTCCGTGGACACATGTGCTCTGTGGAGTGCAGACGATCAGAAGACTTCTGGGGAATCAAAAGCAGCTACTCGGGAAAGGCCAGGGCCCTGCTGGAGAGGCCGCTCTGCGGGGCCACTCGGCCCCCAGGCTGGTGATTCATGTCTCGCTCACTCGGGGCGGGAGCGCAGGCCGGGTATGAGCTGAATTCATAAGACCCTCTCTGTTTTATCTCACAGATGTTTCTGGGATGGATGTGTCAAGGGAAAAAAAAGGACGAAGTTGAAAAATTCCAACTCAGCATATGTCCTCTGGCCCTTGGAGACGTGAGGAGGGATTAAAATGCTTTTTCTTCTCATTTGTCCAACCTCTCAGGAGAAAGCTAAGTTGTGTGCCCATCAGGGCTGTTCCGGGCACCTGCTGGCTATGAAGATGACCTCCTCATTAGCCTGGCTTCCCTTTGGAAACAAGCTTGCAAACAGGCCTCATGGGCGACGGTGCGGACCCCTCACTGGGTTCCAGGACCTGTTCACAAATGACGAGAGCTACCCGAGTGCTTACTGTGTGCAGGGCGCACACTAACTGAGCACGTCTTGCTGCATCCTTGGAACCCAGTGACGTCAGTACTTTCTCTCTCTCTCTTCCATTACTAGGGATGAACCTAGGGCCTCGGGCATGCTAAGCAAGCACCCAACCACTGAGCTACATCTCCAGCCCAAGGTCAACGTTCTTATTATCTCATTTTCTAGATGATTTGCCTGCATGTATGAAAACATCCCCATCTATATGTGTGCCTTCCTGTATGCACAAAACCTGCTGATATCTACATATCAGTCTTCAATATCCAACTGCATTTGTGTGTATATGTATATGTGTGTATATATATATATACACACACACACACGTTAACCTGTATGTTCTCTGTTATAACAGGTACATTTTATTGAGTATTGCCTTTTTTTCCCCTCAATATTCAGAGTGCTGAGCTACATCCCCAGACCTTTTAAAATTTCATTTTGAGGCTGAGGACTTAGCTCAATAGTTAGAGTGCTTGCCTTGCAAGCACTAGGCCCTGAGTTCAATCCCCAGCACCAAAAAAAAAAAAAAAAAAAAAAAATTCATTTTGACATGGGGTTCTTGCTAAGTTGCCCAGGCTGAACTCCAATTTTGAATCCTCTTGCCTCGGCCTCCCAAGTAGGTGGGATTACAGGTGTGTGCTACCACACTTAGCTTATTGAGCATCTTCTGTGTGTGAGTACTACTATTCCTTTATGTCATCCCAACCCTGGTAAGGGAAATAGCATTAACGACATCAGAGTTAGAAAACTATGGACTGCAGGCCAAATGTGGCCCACCATCTATTTTTGAATGTAAACTTTTATTGGAACCCAGCCACACCTGTTTGGGTCAGCACCGTCTATGGTTCCAACAGCAAAGTCGCCGTCGCGAGACAAATCCTAATGGCCCACAGGAGAGAATGTTTACTCTCTGGCCCTTTACAGTTTGCTGATTCCAAACCTATATTTTTTACACCAAGAAATTGAGACTCGGACCACGTATTTCACCTTCCAAGGCCATGTGTCGGGAAGTGTTCAGTTTGCTGAACACCTGGCCTCCGGCCACACCAGACCCCCCCTCACATCTGAGTGTGTCTGGAAGTTAACTCTAGCTGCTTCCCTATACTTGTCACTTTGTCCCCATGTCCTTATCCACCAGGGGGAAGGTATGTGGGCGTCTGTGAGGCTTTCTGTGTGGTGGAGCTGAAAACAACGTGCATTTCTGGTTGGGAACAGAGTTCTTATTAATGAAATCATTGGAGTCCAGTAATTTGTGTCTACTTGTCAATCAGGTCTGAGAAGTCTGTGCTGACATATCCCACTAAGAACATGGACTTGATTTAACCATTTCTTCTCGCAAGAATGTCAGATACATTTTAAAAAGTGTTTGGAGACTGTTGGGAGTGTGTGCAAGTTCAGGATTAGTGTATCCTGCCAGTAAGTAAATGAGCGTCTTTTTCCTTAATAATGCTTTTTTGTCCTAAAGTCTTCTGACCCCGACATTTATCTTGCTGCCAGCTGTATTCTAGAGAGCGCTGGGGGACATAATTTTCTTTCCCTTTGCTGTCACGCTGTGTACATCGTTATCTCTCAGGCTTATCTCTGGTCCACAGATAAAGCCTGATGGATTTTCCTCATCCAAACTAAGAATTTCTCCTTTTTTTTATTTTGGGGGTGCTGGGAATCAAACTCAGGGCCTTGCGGTTGCCAGACAAGTGCTCTACTACTTGAGCTAAATCCCCTGCCCCGAAGTTCTGCTTTTTAACAATCGAGTTTAATTTTTCATTTATCGTGAATACTAATAGCCATGTGAGCTTATGTACAACTATTAGGTGTTTATGATTTATTATTATTATTATTATTATTATTTTTGGTACTAGGGATTGAACTCGGGGTCTTCCAGCTACATTCCCAGCCCTTTCTTTAAAAATTCTTATTTTGAGACAGGGTCTCTCTAAGTCATTAAGTTGCCCAGGCTGGGCTTGAACCTATAATCTTCCTGCCTCAGCCTCCCAGAGTGCTGGAATTACAGGCATGTGCTACCATGCCCAGCTGAATTTTCTTTGTCTTTTTATTCTCTTTATTGGTTGAGAAGTTATATTGTTTAGTCTTCTATGGACAGCTTTACCTTTTCTTTTCGGTGCTAGTGATGGAATCCAGGTCCTTGCACATGCTGAGCACATACTGTACCCTTGAATTACCCCTACCCCAGCCAAACCCTGACATTTTTAACATGCCCATTTGTCTTGACTAAGTCAAAACTTAATTGATACCCTTATCTACCTCCCAAACGATCTTAGTATGCTTTAATTCCAAACTTATTCCTCCCATTTTTCATTTTATGGCTGTACTTTGTTCCAGTTCTATTTAAAAAAAACTCCCTAAATTAAAAAAGAAAAACTCAAGAATCTCCCCTCTTTTTTATAAGTTTGTGTCACTGTAGTCTTGAGTAATTTGATGTGTATGTATGGGGTTAGGGCAATGATGGAGAACCTTTTAGAGACTGAGTGCCCCAACTGCAACCCCAAACCCACTTACTTATTGTGAAGTTCAAACACTGCCATTAAACCTGAATGCTGAGGTTTGAGTTTAGAAAAAACTCACACTTTAACATCTTTTGTCTTAAAAGAAAAACACAATAACATGTGTGCCTTAGGCTCGCCACCCCTGGGCTAGGGGAATAGGAGATCACACCAGCTCCATCCACCTTCTCTGTCCCCGTGTACTCCCATCTCACATCTGCACGGCTGTGTGTGCATGGCTGTGTACTCATACATGGGAGTGTAACACATCTGTGGCCCTCTGTGTGGTGGTGCAGCTATGTCATTAACAAAATATTTATTAAAAAAAACATTTATTGTGTCTCTTCCCTATACAGAGCGTTGGCTGGGCCCTCAGTCCCAAGTGGGGGCACCTAACCATTGAGACGCCATCTGAAACCTGCTGTGACAGAAGTCTAGGAGGTCAGGGGAGAACAGAGTGAACTGGACCAGGTTCTTGTGTGGCCCAGGCAGGCTTCCGGGAGGAAGAGTCTCTGGCTTGAATCCCAGCAGAGGAACAGGAACCAGCCAGGCTGAAGAGGAGTGGCCTGGCGCAGGGGCCCGTCCTGTGACAGTGCTGGGGTTGCATCCTAGCCCAAGACTTGGAAGTTGTGTGATGCTGACCAAACAAGTCCCTTAGCCTCTCTGGATGAGAATCCTTACACGCTTTGCAGAAGTGTTGAGAGATCACAAAGAGACAATGGATGTTTGAGGTCAGCCTGGGCTACACAGCGAGTTCAAGGCCAGCCTGAACTATGCAGGGAGATCCTGTCTCAAGACAAATAAATAAATAGATAAATAAATAAAGTAGCTAACGAAGAGACGATGGATGTGACTCTGCCTGGCCAGCCGAGAAGGGCTCTATGGGGTCAAAGTTTTAAAAGGCGAGCAGTGGTAACAGCCATTGTTTCCTGACCACCTCCTATATGCCACACTCAGTATTACTAATCTGCCCAGCAATACAAAGAGGTAGCACTTGTCTGCCATTAGTACTGAGGCAGAATCTAAAGACAGAAAAGTGACATGCCCTGTCCTGGGCCACAAGGAGGCTGGGCAGGAGCTGGGACGCAGGGCTCAGTGTTTGAAGGCGTGCACCCCGCTGCTGTCACTGAACCCCAGCCTGGATTCTCTTGTCCCTACTTTCTGCTCTCCCTCCTCCTCCCTGCTCCCTGTGCAAAGAGTCAGGGGCCTTGGAGGTCCTCATGGACCGCAGGAGAGCAAACTCACACCATTGGCTGCTCCGCCTGGGGCCTGGGGAAGCCCGATTCTTCCCCCTTCCCTCTTGGGGCTCCCTCTGCAGGCTTATGTGGGGCACAGAATCAGGTTAATAGAATCCTGGCTGCCTTTGGCTAGGGGGGCAGCTAGCCCCCCCAAGCCCATCATGGTCAGCCTCTGTTTCCAGATTGGTCTGACGTACCCCTGCCAAGTGCCTGCACATTCCAGGGGAGGCCAGAGCTTCACCCCTCCCTCAGGGAGCCCAGGCCAGCATCTACCATCGAGAGCTACCAAGGGGGGCGAAATTCAGTGTTCATTTTGGACCTTCCCTTTTATCATCTCAGTTGGCAATTCTTACTATCTCTGCCAGCACGGTGTGGCATCAGTTGAGGCTCTGGATTTGGAAAGCCCTGGTTAGCGCCTTGCTCTGTCTAACCTCAGGCAGACTGCTTGGGCTCCCTGAGCCTCAGTTTCTTCATCTGTAAAATGGAAATGTTAGTGGACTCACTTGTAAGGATGGTTGGGTTTAAATGAGATGATTCACACACAGTGCCTAGCAGGTTGGCTGGCGTGTAATAGAAACTCAATATTCTTTGAATAGATAACCATTACTATATGATGCCTGCAGCTGAGTTTTTATGGAAAGTACTGCCGCTTTTAGGAGGTGGGGTGGAGGAGGAAGCAGGATGCAGCTATACTCCATTCCAATTTCGGGTTTGTATCTGGTGCTCAAGTACCACCCTGAACCTGGACACCTACTATGTGCAAGACACTCTGCAAGGCGCTTTACAAGAACTCACTCCATGCCCAGCATCACCAGCCCTCACCCTCTGCCCCCAACACAGGAGAGGCAGCCAGTGTGGATGGCAAAGACGCGATCTCCACCTGCCGGGCTCATCTGGTCCCTGGGCTTCCTGTCTGTCTTGGCCTCCCAGGCTCAGACTTTCAGACTCAACTACACTTCCTAGCTGACACCAGATTTACCCCTCTTCCTTCCTTGAGCATTTCCGTCTCCCAGCAACCAGGCAACCGCCATTCTGTCTCTGAAATGGCAGCTGTTTTCCTGCCTGTCAAGTGGGGTGATTGGGTACATGCTTCTTGTTGATTCTAGGACTGTTGGCATGAAGAGAACAAATGTAAACTTTGAGCCTATTAGGGGCCAGATATCCATTCCTTCCTGGTGGCCCTGTGAGGGAGGTTCTGTTAATAGCCCAGTGTTTTACAAAAGGAGAAACTGAGGCTTCAGGAGCCATGTCCTTTGCCCAACTCATTCGGCAATACCAGGCCAAGCAGGGACAGTGCAACTGCCTGGCCCTTTCCCTGTGTGTGTGGCCTCCTGCCCTGAGCAGACTTCGGCAGGGACTGCAGAGCATGGAAGGTGTCGGAAGTCCCTGTGCAGGTCCTGCTCAGGGCCTGAGACCCACCCCTCCCTCGGCGCGCTGTCTGCTGCCAGCCTGCGCAGACAAAGGCCGGGCAGCCAGCACCCTGAGTGTGGCCCGGGGCTCCTGCTGAAGCCCTTTCTTGGGTTTTTGGAACCCAGCCCGGGTTGGCCACCAGTCCTGGGAAGGAATTTGCAGTTCCTTGTTTCTGAAGCAGGGAAACGCAAACTGTGGGCTGCAGCCCTCCCTCCCACCAGTCAGACTCAAACTTGTCAGGAGATTGCACAGTCACGGAGAGTTTGCAAATCCCAGCTTCCTCCGCGTGGTCCCCAAAGCCCGCCCCCGCCCCACGGCCACTGCTTGGCCGTCTCCTCTAAGCCCACAATCTGCGTGATTCCTAAGCGTGTCCTGCGTCCTGCATGTGTTTGCCTCTGGGTCTTTGCCCCTGCTGCTTCCTCTGCCGTGAAGTGCCTTACCACCATTTCTGTGGATCCAAACTTGGCTTGCTCTGGGACCTAGCCCCCTCCTCCAGGAAGGCCTCCAAGAAGCCCAGGCCATTTCCCCTCCTCGGAGCCCCACAGTACTTTCCCCAGTGGCCTCGCCATCCCGAGGCTCAGGGCAGAGGGTTGTGCTGATTCACGGCCATTACCCTGGCGTGGTCTGACCCTCAAGGGGATCTGAAAATGGATGAAGGACTGAAGGAGGGATGCGGGTGACACTCGGTATAGCTGCCTGTGCAGCAACAGGCAGGTGAAGAGGGGAGAGCTGGCTGGAGTCCTTTGGGGTGCTGTCCGCACCCCGCCATGGCCCCTCATACCCTGGCTAGGAATCAGGGCAGGCGTCAGGCCGCAGGCCATCTGACCCCACACAGGAAGCTGATCCAGGAGCCCAAGACACACACCACGGAGAGCGACTGACCGCGGTGGCCCTCAGAGTGTGTGCGGCTGGGAAGGGCAAGGGCGGCCCAGGCAGCAGCTCCCACTTTCCCTGCTCAGACGCCACAGCTGGCAGGCTTGCTGTGGCCCTGCCTTCCCGGCCTCCCCGCCTCTTCATAGCCACTGTCACACGCTTTGACAGGATCTGGCACAAGATGTGTAAGATGCTCCTACAGTTCTCCTGTTCTCCAATTCCTCTTTCCTTGCTTCTTTTCCTGCTCTTTTTTTATTTTTTATTTTTTGAGACAGAGTATCGCTTGAACCGGCCTAGAACTCACTATGTAGCCTAGGCTGGCCTGGAACTTGTGGCCTTCTTCCTGCCTCAGCCCCCTGAGCACGGAGATTAAAGAAGTGCACCACTGTGCCCAGCTCTTTAATTCTTAATGTGACACTGCAACACCTGAAGACCAAAATAGTCTCCAATTCTAGGGCTGAGGGCGTGGCTGAGTGGAACACTTGCCTAGCACGTGTGAAGCCCTGGGTTCGACCCAGTAATGTGGAAAGAAAAAGAAATACTGCCCAGTTCTTGATTATAACATCTTACTATGATAGCATTCTCTAATTCCTTCCTCTGAAGTCTACCCGTGAATATTCTGTGGGTGTGTGTTCTTACTGTAGCAGTTCACGGTTCTCTGAGGAAGGTTCTCAAATTCCTGCTTATAAGGCTACAATTTTAGTAATCATGGTTGTAAAATTCTCTAATTCTATGATTATGACCTTTTTATGCTTGCAACATTCTAAACCTCCTGCTCGGTCTTCCTCTCTGTGCTTCCTATTCTTAGTGCTTCTGTGATTACACGATTGTAACATTCTATAATTCCATGATTATAACCTTTCCAGGCCTGTAACATTCTAAGATTCTTGCTTGACTTCGATTTGAACACTGCAGCTCTGAGGCTGGAACGGGTGGTGGCTGTAATGTCACGCGGCCCTGATCCTGGGCAGTTGGTCTGACCTTGTCGCATTCCCTGCCCCAGCCCCTGGCTGCAGGGCGGTCCTGCCCCGGCTTGCGGCTCCCTCAGAAGGGTCTCAGGCTTTCTTCCACGGTCTGGACCCTCCAGCCTCTTCCTGGCGACTGAATGTCCACCAGAGCAGATGTGGGCCTCAGGGGCCCCAGGCGGGTGGGTGGCAGGGTCGGGGGCCCTGGAGCCTGGCCGCTTCCCTGGCTGTTGTCTGGTGAGTTGGGGAGTACTCTGGGCCCTGCAGGTGTGGCTCCTGCCCAGTCTGTGGACAGGCACCGGCCTCTGCTCCTGAGCCCCACGGTGGCTGAGCTGCCATGTGGTCTCCAAGTCCTTGCAGAGCTCAGACCCTGGTGGTGTCCCTGCTCTAGGTGTTGACACCAGACCCAGAACAGCCAAGACCCCAGCAGCCAGCTCAGCCTAGATGGAGCTGAGCGAGTGTGGCTTCAGCCTGTTGAGCTTGCCTGGCCTGCTTGCTATGAAAGCTTGATCTTTGCCTGGGAGCTGTCGAAAGGGACTTGTTTCTCTCGTTCTGACTGTGGATACCTGTGTCTTAGGTTTGGTTCTGTCTCTAGGGTGTCCCCATGTGACCCTGAGCCAAGCTGAAGTCCCCCAGTACAAGGCCAAGGGACTGAGCACCTGTGGGCCCATTTTCTCTGCAGTAGTCCAAGCCCTGGATAAATTGTTCTCTGGGGTAAACAAGTTACCAACTTTGGAATTAGGTTTAATTGGGTTTAATTCCATCCAAGAGCTACTCTGTGCTCAGGTTTGAAGGGGCCATGGCTCTGGCCTGGGGGCCCTGGTACGTCATCACCATATCACTGACACCAGCTCATTTTATTGAGCACTTGCTATGTCCCAAGCACTTTACATGGATTCCTTCAATGAAGTCCTCACAGTGACCCCAAGGCAAAATTAAAATTTCAAGGGGTGTAGCCCAAAGGTGCCGGTTGCTTAGGAGCTGGGCCGCCTCTAACTTGACAGACAGCAAAGCCACTACTCTGTGTCAGACTACTGTGCTACAGGACCTGTAAGTGCACTGGCCCTGGCCAAGAAGGCAGTTCAGGGTACAGTCCAGACTGTGGAGGAGGGTCTGCTCCTGCATCCTCCAGTTATGAGCCCGATGGAAGTAGGGGACACCGAGATTAGAGGATCCGGGTCCTGCCACAGACATGGACAACATAGGGCCGGAGCCTTATGTACGGATGGAAAGCAGGGAGGCTGTGCAGGCGGGGTCTGAACTGGCTCTGGGGCAGTGTACAGCGGCCAAGGGTGGGGGAGGGGCAGACAGAGCCAGGACTTGGGCCTCTCCTTTCATAGGAATCCCGCGCTCCAGCGGGGAGGGAGGGGGCCGGAGCTCTGAATTCCACACTCATTGACTAAGAATTTCAGGAAAAACTGGTTTGACTCAGTTGCACTGAAGGCAAAGAGCAACTGGAGGTCAAAGGCAGGGGGAGGCAGAAAGAATTTGCCTCAATTTACAAACCTCACCTGGGTTCAGTGACCGACCAGAAATGGACGGGTCCTGGAGGAAGGCGGCTGGACAGTGTGGTGGGCCCTCGGAAGAGAAGGGCTGGGCTGCCTCTTGGGCCCTTGGTGCCAGGCTGCGAGGCTGGGGCGCCTTCCTACCGGGAAAGGGGCGCTGCTTCAGGGCTAGTCAAAAGCAGATTGTTTGGATCGGCATCAAAATCGAAACCCAGGAAATGAAATTCTCCTAGAATTCCTGGACTCTTGAGAATATCTCGTCGATGCCTTCCCCATCCTGGGGTTGGCGGACCTCAGTTTGAGAAAGTGGGAGATCCAGCCTGGGAGCTGATGCCACAGAGGAACTTGAGCGTACTCCCGAAGCCAAGGCCACGGGAGAGGGCGGCGCAGCCCTCCCTTTCTAAAGACTATGTGCTTCACGTCATCTGTTCCCATTTAGGGGAGATGCTGCAGACAGCCTGCACTGCCTGGAGTGAGGTGGCCTTGTCACTGGCCCTCTTGTCCACTCACTCCAATTCATATGCCCTCTGCCAGTGGCCAGTCACCCCATCAAGCCACTCTCCTGCTCAAAACTCTGCCATGGCTCCCAGGTGCCCTGGGGTTACAGTTAACTCCTTGGGGTCCTCCTCACTCCCTGAGCTCGGCCTTCAGTCCTGCCCTGTACTCCTGGCTCCCAGCCACTCCGGGACACAGGGGTCCTGGGGCAGCTTCTGAGCCCTTCCCTCCCCTCTCCCCTGCCACCACCCGGCTTCTCCTCAGATGACCTTCCTCTGTCCAACTTTGTTGGCAGATGCCTCTCTGGCTCCTGCCATGGGACAGGCATATGGATTCGCTTCCCACCTGCAACAGGGCCTTTGTAATCGAAGCAGCCACAGCCTCCCTGGTGCCTCCTTCTTTGCCTTGCAAAAGGGAGAGGCTTCACCTGGCCCCCAGGTGCCCCTCGTGCTCAGCTCCCACCTGGTTCTCCCACTGCAGGTGTGGGGTCCTCTGAGCTGCCCCACGTGTGTCCTCCAGCGCCTGTCACAGCACGAGGGATCCAGAATCCAGGTGCAGCCTCTCTCACCCCAGCACAGGCTTTCTCCCTGCCCTCTCTGCTCGTGACCCAAGGGTGAGCACCATGGTATCTCTTCTGACCATGTGGGCACCATGCATGCCGATCACCCCTGAAAAACTTGGACTCTGCTGGGAGCAAGGTGTCCATACCACATTATCAGCCCTATTTCACAGGGGCTCAGAGAGGCCGAGGGCTTTTCCTAAGGTCACACAGCTAGAAAGTGCCAGAAGGAGCACAGGATCTGGCTGTTTCTAAACCAGAGCCCATGTCCAGAAACACGGTCAGGTTATGGGGCTGCTTGAGACCTAGGTGGAGTCACAGATGTCCTCCTGACTTGTGAATGTTCTGGGAGCTTCCAGCAACCTGAGAACAGTCCTAGACAAGGGGAAGCAAAGGTCCCATCACCAGGTTTTCTGGCCCTGAGGCTGGGGAGGAGCCAGACTCTTGGTCGCCGGCCCTGCTCACCCCTGGCTGCCTGGCAGTGCCCCTGGGAAGCTGGCCCTGGCCGGCCCACCCTGCCCCGGCCACAGGCGCCCTGGGACGAAGGCTCACAGGGCTGCCATCCCAGGCTGGAGCTGAAAATTAAATTAAAACCACGACAGGGACAGTTAATTAAAGCAGATTAGCGCGAGACTAATTAGGGACACTGACACTGGAACCATCGCACTCCAAGATGTTAATTAGCTGTTCATTAATGTCAGCTCCCCGTTCAAGAGAGAAATATGAACAGCCTTCTCGGAGCTTCATTCGGAGCTGGGTAAACAGGGGCGGCTGCCCGGGGCAGCCCAGTCCCCACTGGCTCCCTCCTTCTTCCCTCTGCCCTGGAGTCTGCCCATTCCCTTTGTCTCCCTCCGTGCCAGTGTCTGAATGTGGCCAGTGCCAGCGAGGACCTGGACTCATGGGAAGCAGGGGCTCAGCAGGGCCCAACATACAGAAGCTTTAGGGGAGGGTGACCGATCTGCTCTGCCGGCACCTTGTGACCAGACACCCTCTGCCCTGCTTCCCTGCTCTCTGGCATGGATGGGATGGAGGCCAGCCTTCCTTTCGTCCACCCACCACCAATTAGTCCTTTGGTCCATCCATCCACCGACCCATCCATCCACCCATGCATCTACCCACCCACTCATCTATCCATCCAGTCTCTCCATCCAATCATGTTATTCTTCACATAGGAACAAATGTACATACTTCGTGTATAATTTCTATACAACCATTCGCTAATCTTTAGTCCTTTGGTCCATCCATCCCTGCTTCCTTCCTTTATGCCATCCATCCAATTATCCATCTACCCATTCACCCACGAATCCAACCAGTACATTCATTCATCCAGCTCCTGATATTTTTATAGAAAATCCACCCACTCACCTACCTATCTAGTCCCAAATATCTATTTTACTCTCCAGTGATCCCTTCCTATAGTGTTCATTCATCTACTCGTCCATCGCTTACTCTTCCTGTGCTCAGACTTATCCATCCACCCACTGAACCCAAGAACACATCTGCAGAGTCCTCCATCCTCACACAGCACCAGCCACCCACTCGCCGCCACCCATTTATCTAACACTTATTCTTCATCTACCTGCCAGTCCCTCTTCCATCCATTTGCACACACATCTGCCCTGCACCCATCACATGTGAGGAACAAACAGAGGGGAGGAGGGCATAGACAGTGGACTCTCTACTTCTGTTCTCACTTTACAGCCGAGAAAACCAAGATGGAAAGAGGCGAAGTTCCTTGCCTGACGTCATCTATCAAAGTCATACCAACACTCATTCAGTTACCATGTATCGGGTGGCCTGTTAGGCGTCACTTGAGGATGCTGTGGCAGACACAGTTCCCACCCGTACAACATCGTGGTCTAGAGCAGTGATTCTCAAGGGAATCGATGCAGATGGTCACTGCTGCCCCCGAATGCACACATGCTCACACAGAAAACTCATGGTGCACGGTGCCGGGGCTTCCAACCCCCCTTAAAAGCTACCCACGCCTGAGTCCAGATTTGTGGTGCTGGCTGAGACACACGATAAACGGGAAGCCACACCTGGGCTTCTACCACCCATGATGCAGAAGCGGGGAGGGTGGGTGAAGGCTTCCCAAGGAGGTGGCGGCCAGGTTGCGTGGTGAAGGGTGGGTGGGCTCGGCTGCACAGGGTTAGCCATGCTAACTGAGCTCCCAGCGAGGAAGCAGCTGTAGGTGCTTCCCGGGGCTGCATTTGGGGCCTGCCTGGGGTGAGAGGCGCTGCTCTGTGTAGGGATGAGGCAGAGCTAAGACCTCCCCAGGAAGCGAGGAGGCTGCCTCTGGACCTGCTGTTGCCTTGCTCTGGAGTTGGCCGGGGTCCCTGCCAGTCTCCCTGGCTGTCAGTTTGGTGTTGGCCTGAACGCTGTCAGACTGTCTCCTGGGCGCCCGGGCCTCTCATGCTCTGCCAGGCAGAGGGGGCCTGGTTCCAGGCAGGAGCCTCAGCGCTGTGCCCTACACCTGAGTGAGGACTGGGAAGCAGGGCTGGCGGCGGCAGGACAGTGGGCTGCGGCAGGCGTTCTGGGAGTCGGGCTGCAGCCGACTGGGGCATCCCCACAGGGAGGGTGGCGCATGCCCTGCCTGGGACTGGGCCCTACAGCAGCACGGCCTGTCTTCACTCCTGCCCGCTCCAGCCTGTTCAGTGGCGGCAGCACCTGGCTCCAGATGGCAACCCATCAGGCCAAGGTCACGGCACTGGTCACCTTCACTGATGGTAACTGGACACTCCCAGAGGAGGGGGGACTCAGGAAACAGAAAGATGTGGGTTCAAATCACACCTCTGTCATTTAGGGGCTCAGGGACCTCAGCTGAGCTACTTTAGCATCCTTGGCCTCAACTGTGAAAGCGGGGTGATAATAATACTGCGTGCGTGTGTGTTTAAAGAGCAGATAGCTGGATTTATTCTGTTTTTAACCCTAAGAGTCATTGTCTATTGAGGAGATAACCCGTTCACATTTACTGGGGCACTGGAATTGGCACACGGTGGATGCCTACAAAGATTATTCTCCGCTCCTGGCACCATCGAAGGATCTTACATCTTTGTCTTCTGTGTCCATTGTCCCCTGCCCATGGGCTGAGACACTAGCATTATGTCCACTGAGCAAAGCTGCTCACTTCTGAGTGTCCCACCCTGACTGTGTGAGCTGGAAGCAGCCTCAGGGCATCAGGCCAGGGTGCTAAGGGCCAAAGCCAGACACCTTTCTTGTCAATACCGGGAAGAGAACCCAGGCATCGTTACTCAGTTTGGGGGCTACATAAAGCCCTATACCCACGCGGGGGTCAGGGGAAGGTGAGAGGAGCAACCCAAGAGCCTGAAGAAAAGTCCCCACATGCAGGAGGGGCAGAGGGTGCTGTGTGGGGCACAGGCTTTTCCCTAAGACAGGCTTCTCAACCTGCCTCTGTCCCCCTTTCCTGTTCGCTCCCGGGCAAGTCATTGTCCTTTCTGAGCTTCAGGTTCCTCTTCTGGGATACTTGGAAGCTGGGTCCTTTGTGATTGTGGACCACCCCCCACCCCACGCTGGACAAGCAGTCTGTGGTGGACTTCGCTTGTGAGAGGAATAAACTCCTATTTTAAGTCATCGTTATTTTGATTTTCTGTCACTCACACTCTAAACTGATACAAGAAGTTTAAAATGTATTCTGTGGATTCAAACATAACCACTTTGAATCCTAATTCTAACAACAGCCTGAGTGATCTTATATGCAAGTCACTTAATCACGGCGCCTCAGTTTCCCTATCTGTGAAATGGGTCTAACCACATATACTTCCTGGTGCAATTCAAGGAGGAAATGTAGTGTGGATGTAAGACTACTGGTGAAGGCTCTGCTTCATAATGATGGGCTGGGTCAGTAACAGCTGCTGCTGTTGTTGTCATTATTATTATCAGTTAATCTCTTTCCTAGTTACTCCATAGAAGCTGTGACCCTGCAGCCCTTTGGCTTTTACATGATACTGTGTGGGGAGACACCTGTAAGAATGAGAAGACTGAGGCTTTGATGCCAGAAAGACCCGGGTTCCAATCTCAGCATGGTCATTTGTTGGTTATGGCTGAGCCTGGCCACTGTCTGCACTCATGTCTTCTCTTTTTCGTCAATCCCCAGGGTGGTGATGTGGATCTCACTGGGGCTGTTTGGAGGTTCAGACCTGACCCCTTTGGGGAGGCCTGGGGCCGCCGAAGTGGGGCTGTGGCGCGGCTGTGGGAAGCGTTGGTCCCACGGAGGACTCGTGGGTGGCAGGGTGATAATGAGCTCTGGCCTGGGCTCTTCGGAGTCACAGCGCACTGTGGTGCGTCTTTGGGCCTAACTGGCCCTGAGGGGTGTTTAGGACGCAGGAAGAAAAACCAAAGCTCCATTTTCAAAAGCCAATCAATTTGCAGCGATCCAAATAAAAGCCATTAGATGTGGTTTCCCCACTGGAGACACCCGGGGGCCTCTTCCTCACTAGCCTCCCAGGAAATTGATTGGCAATTACTGACACTAATGGGGGCCAGAGAGGCCTGGTGATTTGCCTGCCACTCTCTGGGGACAGTGATGACATGTCAAGATCTGTCAGGCTGAGTCCGTCCTGGGCAGTCAAGACCTGAGATCTGGCCGAGGACGGGGCAGCCAGCTGGGGTCGGGCCCCCTGGGGACCTTCACCCCGTTACTTATTTATGGCTTGGTTTGACTCAGTGAGTTAATGGTCCTACTGGGGCTGTGCAGATGGCGGGTCCCGTGATAGCAGGGCGGGTGTGGGGACAGCAAGGCTGCTAGGCCTGCCCTTCGACCTGGATCAGGAACTGCATAAAGGAGGCCTTAGTCCCCACAGGAAGTACGGAGCAGAGAGGGAAAAGCAGGGTCACCAGAGAGGCCACAACAGAGGTTGTGAAAGGCGGACACTAGAGCTGGAGTCGCAAGGCAGAATGAAAAGGCACCAAGACCAGCAGACAGAGCGGCATCTGCTGGGACACCAAGCCGCAGACCTGCTGAGCTGCCAGAGCCCTGAGGAGCCATCCAGTTCAGCTTGTCTTTTCAGAGATGCTTGGCAGCCAAGGCGCAGAGAGGGGAAGGCCTCGTCTTGAAGTCACACAGCACAGCCGGGGGAGTTGCCAGCGAGCTGGGAAGTGTGATTTTCCCAGGCACAGTTGCTCCAACTCCTAAAGGCCACTCTGGAGTCTGGGGACGGAGCCCCTTCTACTGGGGAGGGGGACAGGTAAAGAGGTGATGATGGAGCGCCAAGCAAGCTTGGGGACACGGGTGCCCGAAGGATAGCCAACCAGCCCAGGCTTGGGGAAGGGCGGCAGGGGAGGAACCCCAGAGGAGGGGACGTCAGGCCAGGGGAGAACACAGATGTGCCACGACCAGGTCTGAGGTGAGGAAGGTGGCTCTGGGCTGCCGAAGGGAAGAGGGCAGTGGACTGATGGGAAGGCGGGGACGTGGCGGGGAGGACAGTGCCTACCCAGGTGTTGGGAGGGAAAACGCGCAGGGTGAGGAGTGTGGCTGCCTGAGGGGCAGGCTGGAGGATGGCTCGGGTGGAACTGGGGGAGAGGGCCATGCTGGGCAGCCACGTGTGCGAAGCTTGAAGGACAGACGTGACAGCACAATGACCCTGAATGCAGATGGACCCCAGGGCCCAGGGAAGGGCGAAAAGGCCGGTAATGAACAGGAGGGGACAGACTGAGGCTCAGAGAGGTTAAGCATCTCCTCCTGGGTCCCTGGCAGGAAGGAACACGCAACTCCTACCACTCCAGCTGCCCTTTAGGACTGTGGCCTGAGGTTCTTAGGGGCATGGGTGGGCATGGGCATCCACTATGGCCTGCAGTTGGGTCCATGGTTCCTCTCCAGGGATGAAACACAGCAGATCGGGGCCTCGGAAGGTTGGTCGTCGGGAGCCAGGAGGCCAATAACAGCAGGCCGGTTTCCACCCTGATAGAGACCCCCAAATCTGCAGCAGTAGTGATCAGGACACAGCTGACCTGAGACAAGATGGCAGGGGGACAGTCAGGCCTGCAGAATTCCCATTTTACCGAAGAGAGAAAAGGAGGCCCAGAGAGGTTAAATAACTAACCTTGGGTCACACAGCACACGAGCGGTAAGGCTGGACTCTAAATCCTGTCCCTCTGCTGTGTCACCCACATACCTTCTGATCCTCTTCACAACACATGCTCAGTGGACCTGGCGGTCTCGCAGACAGGGAGCTCCAAGAGAAAGCTGGGAGGGCATGCTGCCATCCGTCTCCCTCCAGCACAGCCCAGGGCGTGGCCACGCTTCCAGCCCCCGTCCGCCCCACCACCTGGGATCCTTGCCAAGACCCATCGAACTCCCCGAAGCTTGGAACACCAGCCCTCACGCACGCATCAGATTCTGGAATCTTTAAGCAGTCTTCGGAGCCTTCCAGGACTGACAAATTGCTTCCGAAATGTTCAAACGCCTTTGGAATCTTTGAACAGCCCCTCAGACTTGAACCCAAATTGAGAGCCAAAGAGGCCCAGGGCCAAGGCCAGGGTCAGCCAGCCCCAGCCAGCCCACTCTCCCAGGACGCAGCCCTGCCCCATGCGTGGGCCAGCCGCACCCACCCCTGGGCCGCACCTCAGAGGCCTGGGGGAGCAGAGAGGTGCCTCTGGCCCCAACCTTGACGGGTGACCTTGAATAAATCCCTTCCTTGCTCTGGGCCTCAGTTTCTCTGTTTACATAATGAGGTTTGTGTGAGGATTGAGAGTATGCAGCCAAACTTGGGGGTTCAGTCTCAGCTTTAGTCTGTCCCAATTTGAAGCGTGTCACCCAAGGGGAGCAACCTGTGGGGGCAGAGGGAAGACCCCAGTGCACAGGGCTGCCCCCACACTGTGGACTTGACTTTGTTATTCTTCCTGGGCCTGGGTTTAACTCCAGGGCACTGCCCTCTGCAAGTGCTTCTGAGGGAGGCCTCAGGGACCCGCCCCGCATGGTGCCGCCCCAGCACCTGGCAGCCCTCACTAGTGGCCTCGGAGGGTGGACCGTTTCAGCCACCTGGTGCTGTCTCCTCCATGGTGATGAATGCAGAGCCCAGCTGGGCTTTTGAACACTCAGAAAGGCGCAAACGCAGCCCAGATGAGCCAGTGTGCATCTGTGAGGCAAAACGACTCAGGCTGCCCTGTGCCTTGTAAACTACGGCACTGGTGGCCTTGGCTGGCCTGGTGAGGACACAGCTTCTGAGCCACTGTGCTGGGAGTACCTGCTTACCCCCAGAATCCTGAGCACTCTCTCTAGCCCACTCAGCTCATGCTAGGTGGTGGCTTTGAAAGAGATGTGCCCAGCTGTGACAGAGGGAGTGTATTCACCTCTCTGTGCCCTTGTGTAAAGTGGGCCTGAGGAGGCCACCCTAGTGCACCACAGGGGAGACTGACAGAGATGGAGGGAAAGGTGTGGCATGGTCCCAAACAGGTGCCTGGTGGGTGACAGTTGTCCTCTGGTTGTCCCCATTTCCTGCCTAGGAGAACAGAGGAGGCTCCTCCAGCCAGGATCAGGCCACCTCCCTCTGCCCGCTGCACTCTGGGTGCGGACCTGTGTGTGTGCTTCCCAGCTAAGCTTGAGCAATGGACACCAGCGCTCCACTGTCCTTGCTGGGCCACGCTTGAGGTGGCTCTCAACGGTCCTCAGTAAATAAACATGGTTGTCTCTGGGGTGGAGGTAGGGGGGGGCTTTCCAGGACGCCTGAGGATACCCAAACCTATAGATGCTCCAGTCCCTTATATAAAACAGCAGAATATTTGTGCAGAACCAACACACATCCTGCTGTAGACATTGAACCATCGCTAGATGACTTACAATTCCTGATAGAATGTAAATGCCACATGGATAGTTGTTATACGGTATTGTTTCAGGAACGATCACAAGGAAAGAAAGTCTGTACATGTTTGGTACAGATGTAATTTTTTTCCCAAATATTTTCCATCTATGGTGGTGGAATCCACAGACACAGAACCCGTGGGTCCAGGGAGGGGGTGCTGGCTGCAAATGTGAGCCGATCAACACATGTGGGCCTATAGCTTTTGAACCTCAGATCTGGGGTGTGGACTCTGAGGTCCTGAGGGGCAGATTGCAGGGTGCAGGGTGGCGCAGGGGGATGGAACCTTGTTTCCTCCAAGGATCGTGTCCCGATGAGCCCAAGATAAATTGGAAATGGCACCAGTCACGGAAGCACTTAATATCCAACACCCTAGCTCAGGCACACGCACACTCAGAGTTCCTGGCGTGTGCCACCCTGTGATCAGGGCCACCCGCTATCGTCAGACAGGACCCTGCTATATGTTGTCAGGCTGGGAAAGATCAGAATTTGAAGTACTGTGTTTATTGAACGTGTATCACTTTCAGACCCTTGTAGAGTCAAAAACTCCTAAGTGGAAGCACGGCAAATCGGAGAGACTGAGAGGAAGACCAGCCAGGGGGTCCCAAGGGATCCAAGCGAAGGCCTCCAGGCATGAAGGTTCCCGGAGGCTCACTGCAGCCTCCATTAGGCAGACAAGGAGACCAAGGTGCAGAGAGGCGAAGTCCCTTGCTGTGGCCTCATAGCTGGCAGACAGAGCTGTCTGGTTTAGGACACCCCATCCAGGACAACTGGGGTGTGCTGCCCTTTTCCAGTACCAACTCAGATACCCATGAAGACCCTCACGCTTCCCAAGGGGCCAGACTGCGGCCTGGAACAAGTATCGTGCTGTTCCCACCCAAAGCCTCTGATCTCTGACGGCCCACTGCACCCCATCCTTCTGATCCCACCCCTACTGCCTCCCTTACTCTCCTGCACACTTTCTTGTCTGGTTCCATAGTTGCCTGAAACATCTCACTCCAGCAGGCAGTACCCCACGAAGACAAAAGATCCAGGGTTTGAATTCTGGCCCTGCAATTTAAGAGCTGTGTGACCTATGACAAGTGTCTCTGATCTTGGGTTCCCTCACCTAGAAAACAAGAGCCGAGAACCTGCCTGACACATTACTGTGACGATCATGTTTGTAAACAGAAAAGTACTAGGTGGGGGCTTAAAAGGATTATAATGAACCGCAATATTGAACCATGACATAAGAACATAACACAATATGCCCAATTAAAATAAATTAGAAACCATCAATTAAAAGGCTACTAGATGTCAGCAGTTAGCCTGAGGCACACAAAACACAGATTAAGCTCCTCTGCCCAGTGAGTATGGCCTTTGGTCGTTCATTGGTCCCTTTGTCCATCCGCCAAGTTGTCGATCTGGTCATCCCACCAGCACCCATCAAACATCTGCAAGGTACAGGCACTTGCAAAGCCCCAGATGGCTGGAAACAGCTACACGTCACTCCCACCACCATGAAGATCCATGCCGGGGACTGTGGATGGAGCCTCCACTACGCCAGGCCTGTCCCAAGCCCTTCACTCTTCCTGACAGTCTCCGTGCCCACTTTACAGGTGACGATGCTGGGGCCAGGACCCAGTGCAACCTGGATGCCACATCTCTCTCCCTGTGACCGTCCCCAAAGTCCCCTCCCTCCTGCCCCTCAGGCAACTTCCTGGTGAAGTGGGTATTTGTTGTTTTGGCAATGCTGGGGCTGGAATGCAGGCCTCAGGCATGCTAGGCAAGCGCTGCACCACCGAGCCACACAACGGTTCCCATTGCCCAGAGCCCCCAACTCTATCAGAAGGACCCTGCAGCTTAGCCAGTGGGTGGCTTGGGTACCTCTGGGTACCACCCCTATTCCCACAGCTTCCAAGGCTCATAATTTCTGTCTCCATCCATCCCTTATTGCTTTTCTAACCAAACATATCCCATGATTTTGCTGGCTTGCCCACTCCTGGCAAGGAAGCTTTACGGAAAATCTCCAGGCCCCAGGGCCATAGCCTCACCATCCCCACAAAAGTGTCCTCCTGTCTTGCCAAGCAAGACATGTGGGACATGGGGGCACTGACCTGTGGTACCTAAAGCCGCTATGACGTCACACTCCTCCCCAGACCAAAGAGGAAGGCAAGACAAGTGTCCAGGGGCTCAGAGAAGGAACTGATCTACTCTGGCCTCATAGCTACACAGGGCTGGGCTCCAAGGGATCGTTCTGCCAAGCCCAGTGTCCAGGCAGGGCTATCTCGCCATCACGAGGATGGACAGGCTTGGGGACAGGGTCTCTCCTTGGCCTCTTCTCCATGGCTGGTGCCCCAGATCTCCAGCACAAGAACTGCTGAGTCCAACCCTCTTATCAAATATCTGGGCAGGGGCTGGGGATTTAGCTCAGTGGTTAGAGTGCTTGCCTCACAAGCACAAGGCCCTGAGTTCGATCCCTGGCACCAGAAAATAAAACCAAAAAACCAAAACAACAAATATCTGGGCAGTTGGAGCCCTGGCCACCTCTTTGCCACATCTTAGAGCATGGTGTCCAAGCTGAACTCTTCACCTGGAAAGTCCTTTGTCCCACCTTTACCTGGCAGACTCCTATTCAGACCTCAGGCCCAGCACCCCGGTTTGGTTCCTATACCACCTTCAGAACCAATTTGAGTGGACCGGAATTTTTGGACTCAGATCTTGTACAGCATAGATTTTTAACAAACTTCTCCGCATGTGGTGGGCAGGGTTTTTTAACATGCTTATTCTTCTCTGTGCCTGGTACAGAGTAGGCACACAGTGACACCGACTCTTCTCCTGCTGTCGGCTCAGCCTAACACTGTGCCTAACATGGTGTTCCACACACTCCAAGACCAGAAAGGGGGCCTGTCCTTTGGCAAGAAGCAGAAGCTTGGAGTCAGACCATCCTGGGTTCAAATCCTGTTTCCCTGTGTGACTTGGGAGCTGTCTACACACCTTGCTGGTGTCAGCTTCCTCAGCCTTCAAATGGAATAATTACATTTACTTGAGATGATGGAATCTTTTGCAGAGGATTTAACAAAGTAAGGAGCCTGGCACATAGTAAATGCTAAATAAATGAGCAAATACATATGTATACTAAATGTTCTGGAATTAGCATATCATATACTATTAAGAATGAATAAAGACTGCAGAGCTCTGGAAACGTGCCTCAGGCACTGATCCCTTAGAAAAACATCTTAGGAGGGTTTCGTCTGATCATAGACATCTACGCAACCTGGCCTAAGCTCCATTTAATTGTCTCACTCTGAGGGTGCTGGGTAAATACTCCAGGCCAGCTGGTGCCTGGAAACTGCCAACTGCCGAGGAGCAGCTCGTTAATTCTCCTGTCTCTGCGCACAGGCCCTGCAGCTTCTGCAACTCATCTTGGGAAATTGAGTGGAGTGGGTCAGGCTGGGGCCAGGGGTCACAGGAAGTGGGGCTGAGGGTGCCAGGGGACTTGAAAGGGCCTGCAGAGGCACCGCGGGAAGCCGTCCAGGCTGGAGGAAATGGGCCCAGAACTGCAGAAAGGCAGATGGATCCCAGGCCTGGCCCGGCCCTGCTGGGTCTGACTCAGCTCTCTGGTTTCTGCTAGGATGAGAGCAAGCCAGGCCTCAGAGTGAGGCCAAATACACAGCTTGCCGGGTGTCCGGCTCAGAGGGCCACAAGGTCCCACACTGTGGAGGAGAGACAGTAGAACATAGACATTGACAGAGGCTCCTGGCCTTAACTCTTTCTTGCGACTTCCTGGTGTGCCTCACCTTCTCCTCTAAAGTGAGAAGAGGAACTGGGTGTGGTGGCACACACCTGTAATCCCAGCACTTGGGAGGCTGAGGCAGGAGGATCACAAGTTGGAGGCCAGCTTGGGCAATTTAACGAGTTCAAGGCCAGCCTGGACTTACTGCCACCCTGTCTCAAAGCTAAACCAAAGCAAAACAAAAATGAGAAGATGAAGAATAGTATCCATGTCACAGGGATGTCACAGGAATTAAAAATACAGGGAGAGCTGAGAACTGCCCTTGGTATATAGAAATCACTCTGTAAATGTTCAGTTATATTATGACGATTACCCCTTCCCCCACTTTGGAAGCATGCTATTTGGACGTTCTCATCTGCAAAATATGAGCACTGGACTTGACCTAGGGGGCACATAAGTTTCATCACATGTGTGGCTCCAAGGAGTCTGGTGGGAGCATGCTAGACTGCAGGGAAGAGTGCTGGGATTGATTGGTGATGTCTGCACTGGGTCCAGGAATGGACCCGGGCAGCAAGTGGGCAGGCCTTACCTCTATCGTCCCTGGGACATTTCATTTACTTCGCAGATACTTATTGAGCCCCTGCTTTGTGCCAGGCACTGGGCTAGGCTTGGCATATAAAGGTGAACAAAACAGGCCAGGTGTAGTGGTGCATGCCTACAATTCCAGCTACTTTAGAGGCTGAGGCAGGAGGATTGTAAGTTTAAGAGCAGTCTGGACAATTCAGCGAGGCCATGTCTCAAAAGAAAATAAAAACGGCTGGGGATGTGGCTCAGTGTACAGCACTTGCCTAGCATGTGTGAGGTCCTGGGTTTGATCATCAGCGATACACACAAACACAAGAAGGGGAGTGGGCACAGTTCTGTAATCAGAGGGAGGCTGGGTCCCCACTAGGTGATTTCTGTCCCCACATACACCAAGGGCACAGTGACACCTTTCCTGCCTGAACTGCTCACCTTTCCAGGAATTCGCATTTCTTTCGTATCCCTGGCTTCAAGCTGGAAGACCCCTCTTGCCCATGGTCCTCTCTCTTCTGAGGAAAACTCGTAATGCCCTGGAAAGCAGCTCTCCCTGCAAGCAGCCGCCCTTCTCTGTGCTACTGGAGAACTCCATAGGCCGACCCTTGTGGGGTGCTGCTGCTGTGCTAGGGTCAGAGCTCCCCAGGGGTCATGGCCAGGGCTCCCCCACACCAGGTGCCAGAGATAGCCTGGCCCACAGTCCAGGCTTGGTCCGGGGGGCTGCAGGGTGGGGAACCAGACCAGAGGACCTCTAGAAGGGCGGGCGCCTCACCTGCTCGGGTCAGGATGCCAACCATAAGAGCTGGTCCTGCCACTTCTGAGTCACGCTTGGTACAAGGCTATTCCCAGCCTTGATGGCTCTGTGTATAGAATGGGGACGCTTGAATGTCATGATGTGTGGTGTCATGAGGACCCCAGCACACAGCAAGTGCTCAAGGCCATTCCCTGCTTTCCCTCCATACTAAGTAGTATTCAGGGGCCAATATCTGTGCCCTTGTAGTTCCAGGTGGGCCACAGGTCCTGGGAGGAGACACAGTTTCAGCCCAAATGCCAGAAAGCAGGGCCCACAGGGGACAGGGAGAAAGGAAGGTGAGGTCCCTTGAAGGTGCCCCAGCTGGACTTGGCACCTGCAGAGCTCCTAAGCAGTGGGACTGTGAGCCCACATGTGCTGCCTTCCTGCCCTGCCCAGCAGGGAAGTGCTCCAGTCCCTCCTTACGCAGAGGCGCCTGCTCTTGGTGCTGCAGCGGAGTGTTGGTAATAAAGACACCTCTGTGTGTCTCTGGGGAAGCGGGGCTGGGGGCGGCGGCGAGGGGGGGCCCACAAAGCTCCCGCAGCTGTGTGTTTGCAAACAGGGGAGCTGAGCTGTGCAGAGGGGCTGAAAGCACTAATTGTCTTTAATTAAAGGAGGTTGGAGGCAGCGCAGGCTTTGACAAAAGAGATTTCCAGCCTGTTAGCAGCTTCAGCCTGCACAGGGGCTGGGCGGCCCAGGCGCGCCCTCCGCTTTGTCCCTGAGGGGCCTGGCCCTGCAGAGGGCACGGCCAACACCTGCCTGGTGGGGGTGGGGGTGGGGATGGGGTGGCAGGGGCGAGCACATGCAGTAGGACTGAGCTGAGAGAGATGGGTTCCTGGGCCTGGACAGAGAGCCTCATATGCAGCCCCTCTTTCGGTCATGCACTCACTTGGCAAATGTGCCCTGTCAGTGCTCAGGGCCGGGGCACGGAGGAGAGGTGATGGTCCTCTGCTTCAAGGATTTCACAAGAGGCACCACCAGCATGGACTCTGGTGTGCAGAAACCACTCTGTCCATGTTAACCGGCGCTACCTCCTCCCCTGCCCATTGGAAAGCATCCTATCTGGACACCCTCATTTGCAAGATTCGAGCAGCTCCACCACCTGGCTTGGGCCGAATCCTTGCTCGGCAGCTTATTAGCCGTACGAACTTGAGCCAGGGACTTCCCATCTCCATGCCTCAGTTTCCCATCTCTAAAAGGGCATGCTAAAACAGCACGTACTTTGTAGGCTGAGTGAGGACTGCTGAGTTATCTATCACACCACACTCACAGGGCACTTTACAAATGCCAATGGCCATTATTCATTCCTTCATTTATACATATGTACACCTGGCGGAGTTTCCAAAGGTCCTCACTTTATCTGGAGAACCTTGGTCTGAGTGGCTGGGTTCCAGGCACTTGTTACATGCCCCGCCTCAGCCTCAGTTTCCCCCTGAACAATGAGGGCTCTTTAGGATGGTATGGGAGGGGGTCTCTGTAGGCGTGGACATGCCGAGCGCCACCTTCCCCCGGTGCACTCTGGGAAGCAGACTTCTCTGAAGAGCAGCCTGGGCCTCCCTGGCTCCTGCTCCCTGATGCATACAAATGGGCCAGCAGCCCAACCCCAGCATTTGCTGCATTCCTTTGTTTTCCTGCTTGCCAGGCTCACCCTCAGGCACATCTGCAGCCCCCAGAGCAGGCACATGTATGTCCTGGTGAGTGCTCTGCACACACACACACACACACACACACACACACACTCATATGTGTACCTGCTGGATTCTCACCCTCACCCCACCGCACCCGATAGAATCACAGTCCCGTCCATACACACTTAAAGGCTTGATGACCCCGGGTCCAGCTGCTCACAGTGTCAGATCCCTGAATCCCCTCAGCCCAGCTGGCTGGGCTGGGTGGTCAGGATGGGTAGAGGGAGGGACCAGCGTCAGGCCACCAGAGGAGAGGCAGGTCTGGCATGCGCACCTTGGGAGCACCATGGAGGGTTGGGAGACATTTACCCAGTGCCCACTCTAGACCCTAATGAGGACATTGAGGTTCAGAGAGGCTGGGTGTGGCTCTAGATGCACAAATGGGGTCCTGCCAAACCAGAGCACCTCTCTGTCCTTCGGAACCAACAGGCTAGGCCCCAGTGGCCAGCGTGGGACCCAGATGACAGGTGGATCATGTGGGCTCAGAGGTGGGTAGCTTGTCCCATAGCTGCAGGATTCTAACTCCTGAGGGGGTGGTGAGAGGCAGAGAAAGTGTTTGAGACCCCAGATTGGCATAAGAACATGGTCTCTCTCATGGCTCCATGACGCCCTGGTCCAGCTCAGGAATGAGGGTCTCCAAAGCCTTCATGGGCCTGTTTTTTTTCTGTGGCCCCTGACCTTGGTCTCCCAGTCCACCCTCACTAACTTGGGGGGAATATGGGCTCTGATCACGGCCCAAGAAGAAGTTTCCAGAGCCAGAGGGTGGGGGCACTGACAGGCTGACCTGCCTCCACTGGGCTCTGCGTGCACTGGGGACAGGGCCCTTGAGCACCTGGCAGGACGCAGGGTGCCAGGCTGGCTTCAGCTCTCTGGGCCTCACATTGGGCCCTTCTGGGTCTGCTCTCCTGCCCCATCTTGCAGGGAGAAAACCGAGACTCACAGGCGGAGGCTGTGCCCAGCGCACAGCGGGGGACATGAATGGGCTGGGGCGGGGCTTCAGAGCACATGTGTGCAGCACAGATGCTGGCCATGGGAGAGGGTCTGCAGGCAGGGAGGCTGGGGTGCAACCGGCCCCCCGGGGGGCTGTCAGGTGGGCTGCCTTCCAACCCCAGCTTGACCCCGGCATATCTGGGGTCAGGAGAGGCTCCCCTCTTCAGCCCACAGCACACCCAGGTATAAGGTCCCTGCAGGTGCCGAGGAAGGGAGAAAGGGAAGGGGCTGGAGAGATGGGGAGAGGGGTGCGGGGAGGAGAGAGAGGCAAGAGATGGGGGACAGCACGAGGGGGAGGCGGAGAGAGGGGGACAGACCAGAGCTGGTTGAGGCAGAAACACCAGAGAGCAGGAGGAGGAGGAGGGGAGATGAAACAGGGAGGAGGGAGGAGGTGGGCGGCAAGGGGAGGAAGCAGCAAGTTCAGAGAGAGTGGAAGGGGTGTTGCAGGGCCCCCAGAGGCCTGGACTCTGAGCTGGGAGGAGGTAGGGGGGCGCTCCTGTGCCTCTGCTGTCCCTGCCTGAGGCGCCAGCTCTGAGGGAGGCTGGGTGAGAATGTGTGAGCGGTCTGCGTGCCTCGAGCATGTTTGGAGTGTGAGTGGGTGTGAGAGTGTGCATTCAGGCCCAGGCGGGTGTGGGCAGCAGAGCAGGGTGTCTTTTCCCTCTCTCTCCCCATCTTGCATTCCCCAGAACTGAGCTGCAAGATTAATTCATATTTAATACCATCTCTGCCGGCAGGATGGGGGTGGTGCAGATTTGCTGTTTGGAAAAAAGGCACTGGGTAAGGAAGAATCGTTCGATGGATTGATTGGTTTCTATCCACCCTTCCATCCACCCGTCTATCTGTCCTTCTATCTGCCACCCACTGAGCACTGTGCTGCAGCAAGAACAAACTCCGCAAACGCTCGGGTCCTCTGTGTAAACGCTGGTTCTGGAAAGTAACACACGCTGAGGGACTGGACCAGCCCTTCTGTCTCCTGGGACTTGTTTTCTCACCTGTAAGATGGGTGGTGAGGCCTGCTCCCTGGGGTGGGTGAAGATGAGCCGTGTGTGGAAGATGCCCAGCTCTGCTAAAGAAAAATAGGCTCTCTGGCTGGGGATTTAGCTCAGTGGTTACAGTGCTTGCCTCACAAGCACAAGGTCCTCAGTTTGATCCCCAACACCAAAAAAAACAAAAACAAAAAGAGAAACAGGCTCTCTGATGGCATCACAGCCTCCCAACCACTGTCCCCCGCCCCCACTGCGGTCTCTTACAGAAGACCCTGAGCATCTGAAGACTGCCAACTCGACCAGCCCTGCGGATGGCCACAGCTGTGCAGTCCCGCTGGATGCCAGGATGGGTGACCCTGCCCAGGCCCAGCAGCTGCGGAATGAGGATGGGGAGGGGTGGACAGTGGCCCTGCCCCTAGCTGCCCCATACCTGCCATGCCCCTCTGGCCCCAAATATCCAGGGCTGCCTCAGGCTACTTCTGTCTGTCTCTGCTCTGATGGCCCTTCCTCCAGGAAGCCCTCTGGGACTCCTGGGCTGGGTATAGTCCCATCTTCATCTCCCAGCCCCACCGTCCTCAGAGTCCTTATGCCTCCTTCTCGCACTTCACGCTCTGCATTGGTATCGCCTCGTCTCTCTCCCCCATGAGGTCCTGGAGGCAAAGGCTGCATCAGATGGGCACAGCGCTTGGCACACTGCAGGATCACTTCTGAGAGCCTGAGTGTCTGACTATATGTTGTCAGTGCTGCTTTGCTCAAGGGTCCTAAGCCCTTCTCCGGACATGATATCTCTCGTGGAAAGGACATCACTTGGAGACCCAGGGGGTTGGGCGTGAGGTCAGGGCGGCAGGGGTGAGGAGGAGAAGTTCCACCCCATGGACTGCCCTTGCACTCTTAGCCAGACTGTCTTCCTCTTGGAGCCTCAGTCTCAGGTGCAAACCTGGAGGGTGATGTTCACAGCGGTGGCTGAGGAGGGGTGCAGACTTGGGCCTTAGGCTGGTGAAGGGAGGAGCTTTAGACATCGCAGCCCCTCCCCATTCTTTGGGCTTTTCTACCACAATCATATATAAAGTGCTTTGTGAGTGAAGCTTCTGGACAATTCTCCACCCCTGCAATCAGATTGACCCCCCAAAGCCCCTCCTGGGTGGAAATTCTGGTCTTGCACCCCCAGCAGGTGGCCCTGAGCTTGCGTGTCAGCTCTACCTCCATGCCTCAAACAGTGAGCTAAATAACCTGAGCGGCCATCACTTCCCCCAAGCACGCCCTAGAGGTAGGGGCTGCCCACTCCTTGCCCAGGCAGGCCCGCCCCCCACCCACTTCCCTCCTCTGCCCCAGGCTGGATTCAGCGCTGAGCAGCCCCCTCCTCTCTCTCCCTTTGCCGGGACGTGACATTCACCAGCATCTCTTCTGGTCCCATCTGCGGAGCGCCCCACCCCCAGCAGCTAATCCCCACAAAGCCCAGCGCAGGGCCCAGCATGACAAGCAGGCCCGCGCCGCTGGCAGCTCGGCCGAGCGTGCTTGGAGGGGCCGAGGCGGGATTCGGCGCTGTCACTCTCTCCGTCCGCGCCTCTAATTGGATTCCCAACACGCAGAGGTCAGCAGAAACGCTGCAGAGAGGAGAATCAAAGGGAAGGGGCGTCTGGGAGATAAAGAGAGGCATTCTTCCTGGGCGACAAAGACTGCAGCATGAGGGGGTGGAGGGGACCCCGCGAGGGGCTGCCTATCTGGAGGGGGAAGGGAAGCAGAGGAGCTGAGGTGGAGGCTGAGGGCCTCTGTCCTCTGGGCTGCTGCCGTCCACTCCTGCACACTCAGGCCCTGGACCTGGATGCCATCCCTGCCTGTCGCCCCTGGGGTCTGGCCTGGCTCCTGCCACTCCGGGGAGCATTCTTGGAATGTGGGGGCAGGCTCAGGAGTCAGTGGTGACTGGGTACTGATCTTGGCTTGCCACCTGCTCTCTGTGAGATTCAACAAGTCCTTGCAGTGTCCTGCACCTCAGTTTCCTCCTTGGTGGAATGGGAACAACACCAGCTGCAACATGGGGCAGTGGCCAGGATGAAATGAAGGGATATCAGCAAAGTACTGGGAGCAGAGGACCTCGGTGGAACAGCTCAGAAGTAGCCCTTCCCAAGGCTCCTGCGTGGCCTGCTTGACAGGCTCCAGCCCCCCTGTGCGGAAGACAAAGGTGCTCTGTAAACTTCACACTTGGACAGAGCACAGATGGATGGGCGGGGGCTTCGCCACTCCTGTCTTCTCCATATCCCTGTGCTTGTGTGGTGGACAGGAACCTGAGGCTTGCGAAGTGATGGGGATGGCTGGGCCACATGGCTAAATAGCAGCAGAGCCTGGCCTGAGCCCCATGCCCTGCCCCACCCCTCAGGAGTCGATGGCCCTTCTGCGCATGATAAGCAGGTTCTGCCTGTATGTGGACCTGTGCACAGTCAGCGGCGTGGTGGGCGGGCCGGGGACAGAAGTGCACAGCAGAACAGGCCCTATGTGCTTTTGAGAACGATGGATGTGCTGACTTTGGTTCATGAAAGAGACAAGAAGAGTACCTCAAAGGAAATTTCTAAGAGACAGAAAATCAATGGCCCTGACATCCTGGCGGCCTCCAGAAAGTATGTGTGCGTGTGTGTTACTGGCGTGCATACATCCATATGCGCATGCTTGCAAACACCTATTTTCAAGTGCACGTACATCTGGCTTCATACAATATCCATGTACATGCAAACACATCGTCTGGCTGATCCTGGGCATGCCCGTGCAAGCACGTACCAGTGACCCAGTGAGTGTGTTCACACAGTGGTGGCATACACGCCCAGGACACAGATGGATGGGTGCATGCACTGGTTTGGCGCAGCACACACGTTCCTATCCATGCATTTGTGTGACTGATCCAGCACACTGCACCCGAGTGGGCCAGGTAGACACAAGAGCACACAAATGCAGAAGCTCTGAGATGACCTGCACAGACACATGTGTGCATAGTCTACCTGGAAATGTATGTACGTGCTCATAGTTCCAGAGATGTCCCAACATGCAGAGGCCAATCAGTCAGCACGTGTGTGCACACACAGGCTCACAAACACACTCCTGGGAAGCCCAGCATACATGTAAGAGGGGTGCTCCGTGCTGACCCAGCCATATGTGCACATTGCTCCTGGGTCTCCAGGGAGCTCCTCCAGATAGACGCTCTGACAGCAGCGAGTGGGGGAGAGCAGCCCAGGCCTGGGGTTGTCAGGGATACATGTGGGGGGCTCCCAGAGTGGCCCGGCTTGCCTGGGCAGCACAGAAAGGCCAGCAACCACTCTTGGATCTTCAAAATGCTGCTAGTTAGATAGTGATGGCTTTAAAGTAGGAAACTAGAAGCTTGAGCCTGGTTTCCTGGAAGGAGTCAGAGTAACTCACAGGGATCAGGTGAGGCCTATGAAGCCCTTGGGGCAAAATCTTTTCCAAGGCTGACACAAGGCCCCAGGCGCCAAATCTGCTGGGAACACAAGGACTGAAATAGCTCTGCACCAGCCTTACCCAAGCCACATCTCATCCCCCTCAGCCACTTACTTGCAGCAAGTTACTTGCTCTCTCTGACTCCAGTTTCTTCATGTACAAAGGGGGATGGTTACAACCCCGAGCCTGATGATAGCTAATTCCAGGCTCCTACCATCAGAGCGAATGTGCCAGGTGCTGGTCCAAAAGCTTTCTTTCCCTTACCTCCTTGAGTCCTCACAACTTGCCCTGTGCCATTCCATTTATTATCCTATCCATTTTACAGATGAGGAGATCGAGGCTTTGGGAGGTGAGTTACTTGCTCAGAGGCATACAGGTGGTAAAAGCTGGAGCCAGTATTTGAATCTAGCAGGCTGGCTCTAGCTTATATTGCCAAATCCTCTTATTCCTAGACACCTGGGCTGTGGCAGGCAACACCGAATCAGATGGTCACAGCCGCCCTGGTGGCCTCTTGAGGGGCTGCAATGACCAGGCAGGACAGAACTGGAGGCTGTTAGTGCCTAAGAGCCATGGTCCAGATAGTGACACTGAGCTTCCAGGAAGGCAGAGAGGGGAAGAACTCTGCCAGGGCCTCAGGGCAAGTGGGTAGCAGAGCCCAAATTTAGACCCAGGCTTTCCCTGACTCTGAGCAGTTCCAGGGTTGCTAAATAGAAGCACGTTGGCTGGTTAAAACAATGCAGTTCTACAAGGTCACATTAGGTAGCTGCTGTGTGCCCAGGCTTATTTGTGACTAGGGGTCATCTATCACCATGTGCAGCCCCCCTTAGATATGTGTGCAGCCCCCCCTTAGATATGTGTACACCCCTTTGCTTTCTATTAATTCTGCTCTGGGAAATTTCTGGAATTGGATCTGGAATCTTCTGAGCTCCTTTAATGCCTTTAGGCCTCCTGCAAACCTTGGGAAGCCGAGACCCCTGGTCCTATTTGGCAACAGGGAAACTGGGGTTCAGGAAAAAGATCTTCCTGAGTAGCTCTCAGAGGTGATAAGTGGTGGGGCAAGGGCCTCACCCCCTCCCTCAGCTTTGTGTCTGCACAAATCTGGGCACACAGTGGGTTTCCCCAGCGCCTAATGACAGCAATGGCCCCATGGCAGGCTCTGGTCTAGGACCACATGGCAGGGCTCTGAATACCACCCGGAAGGAGCAGGGGTGCTGTGAAAGATGACTACGAATGAAAGATGCTTTCTGAGGCCCCCAGATCCAAGAAGGATTTGAGAACACATGGGAAACCCTATCAAGAATAAGGACCCTCTATCTGTACCTAGAAGATTTGCTCAGCATCCTGGCCATTCCGGGCCCTCAGGAGCCGGCCCTCCCTACAGGCAGAAAGCACCTCCAGGCTCTCCAAGGCCTTGGTTAGCAGCATTACTCCCATTAGCGATGGGAGGGGCTGATGGCCAAGGCAGGGGTGGGCAGGACTCTGCAGCAAGTATTCATAGAGCCCCTTCTGTGAGCTAAGTGCCATTCTAGAACCTGCAAATGCAGCAGGGAATGAAACAGACAGAAATGTCTGCCCTGGTGGAGCCTGTGTTCCCACTGGGGAAGACAGTAGCAGAGGACTGAGCTCAAACATACATAGTATGTCAGCTGGTGACAGGATGACAGAGAGATGGAGAGGGGAAAGGGGATGAGATGCATGCCTGCACAAAAATTGGATGATAGGGAGCCTCGAAGAGATGACACCAGGCAGAGACTCGGAAAAGCAAGGAAGCAATCAATGTGGCTATCTGAGGAAGGAACATTCCAGGCTGAAGAAACAGCCAAGGAGGTCGGCCTGCTGCAGTAATGGAGGCGGGAAGGAAATGGAGAGAGATGGTCCAGGAGGTGGGGAGGAACCCGGCACGGAGGGCTCCAGGGGCTGCTTCTGGGACCTAGGCTTTTGCTCTGTGTGGGATGGGGAGCCTCAGGGGGTTTGAGCAGACCAGGTGTCCCAGGGAAGCCTCTAGCTGTGACTGGAGGAGAGACTAGGCAGGAGGAAGCGGGGTAGAGGTGGCCGGCCGGCAGGTGGGTAGAGAGTGTGGACTCTAGAGAAGAGGCCAGGTTGGAAATGATCCCAGAGGAGACCTCTGACACCATGGCACAGGAGGGGGTCACCCCGGCAAAGAGAAGAAGAGGAGGCTGGGGGCTTGGCATGGGCCCTCCAAGGCACAGAGGGAGGGAGACGAGTAGGAACTACCACAAAGCATCCAGGAGGGGCTCCAGGAGATGCATGGTCCCAGAAAAGGTGCAGTCACTTTGTCACATGCGACCCACAGGCCTGGGAAGCGCTTACTGACCTGGTGGCATGAACATCATGAGCGGCCTGGCTGATGAGCTGTCTTAGCAGACTGGGGGGGAAATGCCTGGTGAAATGGGTTCGGGGGAGGTTAGGAGCAGGAGCAGCTGCAAGCCATTGGGGTAGAGCCTGGGCTTCAGAATCAACCCATCCAGTGACCCTATCTGAGTCCCAGCTCTGTCCCTTCCTCGCAGGGAACCTTGGGCAGGTCACCCCACCCTGCTGAGGCTTAATTCCCTTCTCCAAAATTATCCATAATACCCCCTTTACCTCCAGGGTTGTTGAGAATCAAATGAGACAAGAATTGTGAAAAAATTTACCAACGATGAAACACCACCAGCATTCCAATGCGAGGAGCACAGGTTTTGAATTTTGTTTCTGACTCCACCATCCATTATCTGTGTGACCTTGGATTGGTTATCTAAAGTCTCTGAGCCTCCACTTCCCCTTCTGGGGTGTCTGAGGCCCAGGGCAATGGCTATGTGTTCTTTCCCACCCTGACCCACAGTTCCAATCTGTGACTTACAGCTAGAGCCCAGCCAGAGACCTGGATCCCTGGGAGTCATTTCACTGAACTTCCTTGGCCCTCAGTTTCGTAGCCATGCTGTTGGTGACCATCATTTGGAGGGTGGGACAAGAGGAGAGGAGAGGAAGTGCACGTTCTGTGTGGGACACAAGTGAACTGGCAGTGGTGGCATTTGGGGCCCTTTCCTTGGCCTGCTGCTTGCCATGTGACCAGAAAACAAACCCTGCAAATGCACACAGATGCAGCGTCCAGCCCGCACGGGGTTTCACCAAAGAGACTGGGGAGGGCCAAAGAGCCCTGACTGTGGCGAGGACAGGAGTCCCAAGGCCAGACCCCCTCGGGATGCCCCTGGCCCTGGCCCGGCCAGTCCAGGTCATCCAGAGGCTGTTCACACTGCACCAAACTTGGCACTGTCCTCCTCACCCAGCCGTGTGTCTCTGGGGGGGAGGAGCTCCTCCCACCCGCAATGCAGAGTGGGCTCCTGTGGGGTCTGGGAACCCGGGTCTCGGCCTTGCAGAGCGGAGACAGAGCTGCCTGGCTGGACATCTTAGAGACAAGGGGCTCTGGGAAGCCAGGGCCAGGAGGCAGCAGTGCCAGCTTTGGTGCCCAGCTCTGTGCACCTTCCCCCTCCATTCCAAGTGTTCTGTGACCCTGACCCTGGCAACATCTTGTGCCCTCTTGGCTTCAGTGTTCCTGCCTGTAAAATGGTGACAACAACCTTCGTGGTGCCTCTCTCGGATGGGTGTCGTTCAGATCAAAGCATCTCACAGGGTGAGACCAAATGCCACACCAAAGCAGCCTCCAATCTCTTCTGGACCTAAGCAGGGTGTAAGTAAACAAATACTGTACATGTGTAAGACATTATAATTACAAATGGCATTTCTCCCCCAAGCTATGGGGGAAAAGCCAGGCCGTTTGGTATAGTGTGAACAATGCTCATTAGGATTCCAGCGGGCCTGAGGTCTGATCCCTCTCTGTACCTGACAGGGTGCGTCGTCCCCGCCCTGCCGCAAAGCCTTGGTAGGGACCACGCTGGTGTTAGGGGGGTTTGTGAGTTCTGCCAATGAGGAATTAACAATATGTCCTCTCCTCCCCAAGGCAGAGAGTTTGGGACGGGGGAAGGGACTCAGGCAGGTTTCTGTTCGAGCCCCTTAGAGGCTGTGTGGCCTTGGCCGACTCCCTTTCCCTCCCTGGTTCTCAGCTCTTCCTCTGAGGAAGCCTGGGGCAGGAGGATGGGGAGAAGCAGCAGGGATGGGGGGCTGAAGACGAAGGGCCCCGGGGAGGTGGGTGCCCCAACAGGGTAGGGCGGAGGCTTAAGCGGGCCAGTGGGACCTGAGCCAGCTGCCGCAGAGAAACGCAAATCTCTTAACCACACAGAATTGTTAACGGCTCCCAAATCCTGTTGTACCACAGGCTTAGAAAGGCTTAAACTGTTAAATGCACAAACTTCCTCAATAAACGGCCTCTCTCTCGCGCCAGATCCTGAGGCTCGGCCAGATGAAAGGCAGAGGCCAAAGGGAGGGGAACTTCCCCAGCTGTTTACAGCCACACTGGAGTGTTCTAGAGCCAGCCTGGACCCCATCCACCAAGCTGGTGTTCCCAAGGCTAGCAGAGCCACACAGCGACCCAGAGAGGACAGTGAGGGGCTCGTGGGTCGGCTGCTGGGCTGGTTCCTAGCCCTTCCTGGCTGCATCACCTCGGAGGGCTGCTTCACCACTCCAAAACTCAGTTTGCTTTTCTGTAAAATGGGTATGATCTGACCCAGCCCCATGGGGTGGCCAAAGAGATCAGAAGTGGGAGGCAGGACAGCACAGACCTGCCTCTGCCACTTTGCTCTCCACATTGTTCTGGCCACTCTCCATAGGTGCTGCAGGAGGGGGACTCCATGCCCAGGGACCAGCAGCAGGCCTCAGGTATAAAAGGAGAGGATGTCCTGCCATCTGTCTGCCCCAGCTTACTAAGTCGTCCCAGCAATCAAGGCTCAGATTCTGGCTCCCCAACTGAGTGCTGCGTGGCCTTGGGCATCTTGCTGACCCCCTCTGGACGTTAAGCTCATCATCTGTAAAACGGAACTAATAAGAACAACTGAAGATTCAGTATGGTAAGAGTGGCACAGGATATAGTGTGCAGTGCTGGGCATAGGTGGCCCTTTCGTCTGCTTGTTCCCGGACGCCCCCTTGTCCTCTGATGGCCCCGGCAGCCCCCTCCTTGTCTCACTCTGCCAAGAATCCTCTCAGCCCCTCTCAGGATGGCGGCACCCTACCCGGAGGTCAACCGAGAAAAAAAAAATCAGTATCATTTCCAACATATTTTTGCTAGACTAATTTCCCTTCCTGCCCTTGGTCCTTCCCAGTTTCCAAAGCCCTAGGAGACGCCTCCTCCTCCAGGAAGCCTCCCGTCTCTCTTCCTATACCTTCTGCGTACCCCAGGGAGACACCGGAAATGTCAGGAAGGCGAGAAGGGCCTTGATCATCTCATCTGGCCCCACGTGTGACCGCCGGATGGCGCACAGTAGGCGCCTGGGGAGTGTTATTAGAGTGAATAATGGATGAGAGCTTATGAAGACACAGAACCAAAATTATTCAGTATTTCCTGCCCAGACTACTGGAAGACGAAGACCCACATCTCGCACCCTTGTGTCCAGATCCTCCCTTCAGCTGACTCAGAGGAGAAAGGGCTGTAGTTGACCCTTCACTGTGGCTGCCTCTGGGCCTTTGCACCTCCTCCTCCTTGCCTACTTCTTGGGGCTCACTCAGCCCACTTGAATGGTCTCTTTCAGGAACCCCTCTCTGGCCACCATTGCCCTGGCTGACACTGCCCACCCCCACAGGCCCCTCCTGCCGGCCTGCTCTCCCAACACGATGCCTACCCTCTGACCCTCACCATCCACAGATGTGTCTGTCAGCCTCTCTAGAGTGGCCGTCCTGGAGGGCAGGGCCATGCTGGATCCTGTCCCAATGCTGGGACAGTCCCTGACACATAAAAGGTACTCCATATGTGTTAGCTTCTGGTCCACTACGACCTCTTCCCAGCAGAAAAATCAGAACCTGGGGTTCAATGAATGTCAGACGGATGGATGGATGGATGGATGGATGGGCAGATGGACCAATGGTGGATGGGTGGATGGATGGAAGAGGGGAGGAGGCGGAGGGTGTGGACTTCTTCCAGTTTTTAAGAACAGAGACCTTCACAGCTTGAGGGACCCCATCCAGCCCCTTCCCCAAAGGCCGGCCTATGTGGTCCCAGCCCAGGCCTGAACCTGGGGTTTGCAGGGGATGTCCACCACCCTCCTACCCCAGTGGGTGTCTCCACCCTGCCCATAAATGGAAGCAGCAGAATTTTCAGTGCGAAGGGGTCTGGGCCTCCCCTCCCACTCAGCATTCCGGCCCTCACACCCTTTCCTCAGTCAGCCTTCCTCCTCCTGGCCCTGAGGCTGACCACACCCCACTCTTACAGGCTCCCCAGGCACATCTGGGCCAGCAATCCAGCCTCTGAGGGCAGGGCTGGGGCCGAAAGGAGAGTGGGAAGGAGGCCACCCCGAGGGTGGCCCAGGCCCCCACTCTGAGGGCCTCGCAAGGACCCCGGCCCCTCCTTCCCTTGGCTGGGGAAGCACAGGATTCTGGGAGTGAAACAGAAAACAAGGCCAGAGGCATAAATTCCCCTGCTGGTGAGCATGCGGGGAAAGAGGCAGGCTCAAGGCTGCTGCCAGGAAGGAAACTCAGCCCAGGGTTTCTGGAGCGTAAATTGGCTATGCGTGTCAAAAGCTTTAAAAAAGTACGCGCCCTTTGACCTCACAATTCCATGCCTGGAAATGTATCCCAAGCAAATACAAGCAGCAGGGCAAAAAGACAGAGGAACCATGGGGCTCACCCCAACATTTAAAATGGTGAAAGCCTGCAAGCAATCTGCATGCTGATCCACTGAGGCCTGTAAAGAAATTAAGGTTCATTTATACTATGGAATTCTAAGGGCCTCCCCAAATGATGTTGAAGCTGTCACAGGACTTAGAAGATGTCCACGAAATATCAAATCAAAAATTCTCTGGGGCCGGGGATATCGCTCAGTGGTAGAGCCCTTGCTTAGCATGGGTGAGGCTGCAATTCAGGCTCAATCCCCAGGTTCAATCCCCTGAACTGCAGGGAAAAAACCCAAAAAACCCTCATGTAGTTTTAGCAGTTCATTCTTTTCTAAAAAAAAAAAAAAAATTGATATGTGTAAATACACGTAAGTACCTCCAGAAGGCTCTACATTAGTTTCACAGTGGTTATCTCTGGGTGATGGGATTATGAGCAATTTTAATTTTCCCCTTTTTTACTTATCAGCAATTTTTAAAGATTCTACAAATAACCTGGATTGTTATTGTGATAAAGAAAAGTTATTTTTTCCTCAAAATGAAAAGCTCATCGTGAAAAAAACCAAAAAAAACCACAAACCAAAGGCAGTATTCATAAAGTACTCATTCTTATTTTTATAACACTTTTCTTAGTACAGTATCTGACTTTGCGCTGCAGCCCTTGTGTGAATCATGTTTTGCAGATGGGAAAACAGAGGTTGGGAGAAGGTCATTTCCTTGCCCAAGGTCACACAGCTAGTGAGAGGCAGTGCTGGGGTTTGAAACCAGGTCTCTAAAGCCAAGGTCAAGGAGAGGCTGGGGCTGGGGCTGAGGAGCAGGGCAGGGGCAAAGCAGGAAGGCTATGGGAGAAGCCCACAGCTGCAAGTTGGGACCTGGGAAGTCGTGGCTGGAGCCAGAGAATCAACATGTGTGTGCAACCACTCCGAGCTGGCTCGTAGCCCCTCTCCCCATCCAAGCTAAATATTAACAATCCCATTAGGCCCCGATAGGATCTCGGTGATTGAGCTCTCCACAGAACTGCCCCCCCAGAGCCCCCAGAGCCACTGCAGATGCGATGCAGGTTGGGTACCGGGGAGGGGAGGGCAGGGCACCCAAGGTGGCTAGGCTGAGGGCTCCGGCTGGGCAGGGGGAAAAGGGGGCTGAGGCGGGCAAAGAGAAACCAAGGCAAATAGGGGTACAGAGACAGACAGCTTAAGAGGAATGGAGGAAGGGCACTTTATAACCCAACCAGGAATGCTAGAGAAAGAGTCAAAGAAGACAAGTGGCCTTGGTGGGAGCTGCAGAGCAGAAGTCTTGGGATTCTTCGGCCTCTCCCAGCACACCCGCTGATGGGAAGCCCAGGGTGGGGGTGGCTGTGCTCCTGAGGAGGCTGAGACTGGGCAGGGGAAGGGGGATAGCTCTCCTATGGAGTCCCAGGAGCCCTCACCCGGCAGATACACAGCCAGTGCAGGCCCAGATTAGGGACTCAATAAACAGGGAATCAGATGAATGAACAGGGCAAAGGGGAGCCCTGGCCCCTACATGGGAAGAGCGCCTGCCATCTATCAGGGTGCTTGTACTGTCGCCTCGGGCCTTGAGTCATGCAGTTCCTTCAGCTACAGTTCCCTCCCTCCCCCTCTTTACCCATCTGACTCCTGCTCACTCTTCCTAACTCAAACCTTCCGGGATCCTCAGTCCAAAAGGGCACCTTCTTCTCCAAGTGCTTGGACGGACCTCACTTCTGGCAAGACAAGCTCTGCCTAGTTCCCCGTGTGTCTGAGTCTCCACCTTACCCAGGAGCTAACTGAGGGTGAGCCTGAGTCTTGGATTTCTCAGGGAGCCTCTCCTGGGTGCCCCCATCAGCTCAAGTGCCACCTCTCCCCTGAAGCCACCCCGTCCTGAAGTGAGTCCTGTTGTGGATCCCTCTGGTCACACAGGCTCCCTTCCCCTTCATTCATCATAATCTGTAACTGGTTTGTTCATTAACTGCCCCACCCCCATCTTCCCTCATTCACCCACCTGGACTGAAAACTCTGGGAAGGTGATAAATACATGTATGTCACGTGTGTCTTCTTCCTTCCTGTGTGCTCAGCACACATTCACTAGAGGCCTAAATGGCACCCACACAGTGGGCACTCAATACACGGTTGTTGAATGACTGGCTTTCCCCACTGTGTCCTGCACACAGCAGGCACTGGCGGAAGTGAGTCAGATTAGTCAGTTTAGCCCTTAGTACTGGCTACGGGCTAAGTTACTGCTTGTACTGGTAACTAGCAAGCTGTTGGGAGCCAGTGCTGCCTGCTGTCGGACAGGGACTGCTTCCCATGAGGATGCCCCAGCTCCCCACCTGCCAAGAAAACTTTATCCGGCTCTAGTTTCTGTGATTTGTATTCACAAAGCAATGGGATTTTTCCTGTCAAATTACATTTGGCCAATGGGTGGATCTGTTCCGAGCACACCTTCTAGGTTCTCCGCCTGTCCTCTTCCACCCCTGGGGGCCACTGCTCGCTGAGAGGGGCTGGGGCTGGGCTTCTGGTCACCCCCAAGGCTTTGAGTCCCAGTTTGGTCTGGCTGAACTGTGTTATCTCATTGCACATCTGGGCTGTGGTCCCGCTATGGAATCATCAACACTGCTTGTTTAAAAATGCTGATTCCTAGCTGGGCGTAGTGGGAGACGCCTGTGATCCCAGCAGTCGGGAGGCTGAGGCAGGAGGATTACTGCAAATTCGAGGCCAATGTGGGCTTCATAGTGAGTTCAAGACGAACCCGAACTACATAGATAGACCTTATCTCAGACTGATTCTTGGCCCTCCTTCAGGGCCATGTTACCAGACCTGGGGAAGAGGTTTGGGCCAGACCCAGAAATCTGTGTTTTAAGCAACTTGGCAGCAGTTCTGATCCACAGTAAAGCTGAGACTCTCCAAACTGGAGGATGAGAAACCACTTGGCCAGCCACTCAGAAGTGGCATGTCATCCCTGCTCTTCTGTAGCCCAGACGGTGGGGCTAGTTCCTGCCAGACTTGGACGGGAGCAGCCCCACTTCTGGATGGCAGCCCACAGACCACGCAGCAGCTGGTGTCTTGTGGGGATCTCGCAGCTCACTGATCACACCCTGACTGGCCCCCATGTGTACCCAGCTCTGGTGGGGCGGGCTGGGCCTGGGCCTTGGGAGACCTGTCAGGTCTGAGGGAGGAGAGAAGCCAGGGCCTGCCATGCGCTGGTCCAGTGCCACCTGTGTCCTCACTACCTGCAAGGGGGTGCTGTGACCCCAGGAAGCTGCCTCTGACAGGTAGCTTCTAAGACGCCCCATGGCCCTCACAGCCTGGATGGGTCTGTCTGCTGGTGACTCATTTTGAATGAAGAAAATACAGCAGAAGTGATGAGATGTCACTTCTGAAATCAGATTATAAAAAGATGATGGCTTCTATCCTGGGTGCTCTGTCACATTCTCTCTGGGTGAGTCATTGCACACATGTGTGTGTGTGGCCTGTGACAACCACGTGAGGGAGCCTGGAAGCCACCTTTCTGCAGGGGAGCCCTCAGTTGACAACGCAGCCCCAGCTGCCGGCCGGCCTGCAGCTCTGTGAGGGACCCTGAGCCAGAGGACCCACCCCAGCCACACCAGCAACCCTGCCCTCCCACCCTGAAGCTATGAGATGACGAAAGCTTGTCATTTGAAGGTGCTCCATTGGGGTAACTTGTTATGCAGCAGTAAGTAATGAATGTGCCTCCTCATCTGAGCGCCCCCCAGTGACGGCCCTTCCTACTTCCTCCTGGAGCCTTTGACCATGGTGGTATCAAACCAGTCCTCCTAAAGAGCTGAGCTGATTCATGTCCCCAGGCCTTTATTCATATAGATCCATCCTCCGGAAGCCCTGGACCACCTACCCAGCATATCCCTCCCCCCAGATTCAACTTCGATGTCACTTCCTCTGAGAAGCCTTTTGTCATTTTCTGTGCCCATCACAGGCTGAGGAGTCCCTTGTAAAACAAGTCTAACACTTTGCCACCTTATTCATTCATAGGTCTGTCTCCCCCATGGACTGTGAGCCTCAGAAGGCAACACCGCAGCTGGATTCTTTTCTGCATTACCTGATGCTCAGCGCAAGGTCTGATATAGCAGACTCACTGAAAATTTGATAATCGAATAAGCAATCAACAATGAGTGGCTGGTTTCTGGTTTGCCTGCTTCCGTATCCCCCCGCCCTGTCTCACCACTGTCATCTTCCAAGGCTGTGCTCTTTCCAAGGGTGTAAAGCTAAATTTGCAGGCTGGGGGTGTAGCTCAGTGGTAGAGAACTGCCTAGCACGCATGAGGACTCGGGTTTGAGTCTCGGCGCCGCAAGAAAACCAAAACAGAACAAAACAAAAACAAACCAAAAAAAAAAAAAAAAACCCCAACGAACTCCCTTTGTTCCCTTTCCCAAGAAACCAACCCTTTCTCTCACTTTTCTCCTTTCTTTTTCTGAAGCACAACCTCCCTGCAAGCTGGAATTCTCTGTCACCTGTGATGCCTCCCCTCTCCCTCTCTGACCTGTCCGCACATCCCATCCATTTCACTAGAAAACGTCCCTTGACCACATCCCCCTGCCCCAGCACCATGACACTTGGTTCAGGCTGCCGTCATCTCTGGAGGCTGCAATCACTACTTCCGGGCAGGCCACAGCCTCCTGTCTCTGACGCCCCCATCCATCCTTCCAAGGATCTTGAGCTTGCTGCCTGCTCATCCTAAGGGCTGGAGGGAGGAGCCACAGGGGTGGTGGGTGACAGGTGAGGACCACTGCAACCATCGCCCTGCCATCCTCTTGCCCTTCCCTGACTCTCCAGTGCCCTGGAAACAGGGTCCACATCCAGCCTGGCATTTGGGACACACCAGGATCTGGCTCCAACCTTGGATTCCATTAGGAACGCAACTGGAAGTAGCCTAAGTGGCTTCAAATCTCTCTGCACAACCACCATCCTCACTGTTCACACTGCGGAGCACCTGTTCAAACAGGGCTGGGAGACATCACCTCCTTTAGTGAACATCCATTAGGCACTTCCTGTGTGCCAAAAACCTTATAAGCACTTTACACGCTTTAAATGCTCGACTCCATGTACACCCTATGAAAGAAGGTTTTGCACGTGGCCAAGAGCATGCAGCTGATAACTGGCAAGACTGTGATGGGAAGCCACCTCTGCCTACACGGCCCCCTTCCTGCCCTGCAGTACCTCCTGCTGTGGGCAACAGTGGTTCCTCCGTCCACTTGCCTCCCAGAGGGAGGAGTCTCAAGCTGACCAGGTTGGACATGCAGCATTGAGTGACAAACTTTATTTTGTCACTTCAGTTTAGCCTGGCCTATACTGACCAATACAGCAAACGTATTGGTCAGTAAATGTTAACTTTTGCATCTAAATGTTATTTATTATGATTTGCTCATTTTCTTACATTGGAAACCACAGCACTTCTTTTTTTTTTTTTTCCTGGAACTGGGAATTGAACCCAGGGTCTTCGTACTGAGCTACATCTCCAGCCCTTTTTATTTATTTTTATTTTTATTTTGAGACAGGGTCTCACTAAGTGGCTATGCTGTCCAGGCTGGGCTCCAACTTGCAATTCTCTTACCTTAGCCTATCAGAGTGCTAGGATTATAGGTGTGTGCCATAAATCCCAATAGGAAACTGTATTACTTTTGTAAATGGAGAAAAATACTCACCATTTGTCATCACAAATAATCACATAGTAATTAGAACAAAAAGCCTTTATCCTCAGACCAACCTAAGTCATCCAGTAGACCTCCGATCCTATGTGCTTGGATGTGCTACCCAGGGCCTCCCTCTAGGAAGCTGAGACACACTGCAGGTGTGGAAACTACCACAGACAGCCTCAGGGTCAGCCCGGGGCCTCTCTCCTTGCCAGCCTGAGCCCCAGCTGCCAGGCCCAAACCCTCCACCGACGCCAACTCCACACGTTTGCAGGGGCACCTGCCCTGCTGTGGCCCTTACCTCGGCAGACGGTGCCATTCTCCACAGCCTCGAAGCCCGCTTTGCACATGCAGCGCCCGATGGGCACCAGCCACTCGCCATCCCCGTTACAGTACAGCTTGATGGGAACATCCACCTCTTCCGCGTTGGCGATGCAGCTGCCCCGGGCAGCCACCAGCGACGTGCTCTCAGCCCCCGACAGCGTCTCCTGGAAGATAGCGCCATTCTGGATGACGCGGGGACACTTGCGATAGAAGACGCGCACGGCAATGAGAGACATGCAACCGCCATAGTCCTGGAAGGCCAGGTAGAAGCCGTTGCGGGACACGGGTCCAAAGCTCCGCACCTCGGTGTTGATCTTCATGACCCGGCCGCCCAGGTCTACTTGGGAGAAGCTCTCGTCGGCTGCAATGGTGTCCACTTTCACCCACGGATTCTCCATCCAGTTGGGGAAGGTCTTGGTGGCCGAGTCAAAGTCAGCCTCGTAGTAGTAGAGGTTGAAGGTCTCCTTGCAGGAGCCCGGCACGCTGGGGATGCTGCTGCAGTCACGCACGGAGAACTTCATCTCCACGTGGATGCGGTGGGCGCCCCGGCGCCGGATGAACTTGGTCCGTAACCAGTTGTTCTGGCTCGACTCAAACACGTTGCACACCTGGTACGTGCGGATCGTGTTCATGTTCTCGTCATAGCCGCTCACCTCTTCCCACTGTGGGTGAAATGCCCATCAGCCCCAGAAAACACCCTGTCTCTCCGGGAGACGCAGGCTCTGTCTTTGCGATCCTCCAGTCCGATGACGGAGGAACCACAGAATTCCCAAGCGGATGGGAAGACATGCCCTGCTCTAGCTACTGCCCTGGTAGACGTGGGAGATGTGCCTCCTATTGTAAGGGGTTCACTGATCTGATAAAGGCGACACAGACCCGGAAGCTCTCACCTGCAAGGGGAAATGGGAGGGTCCTGCCCTTGGACGCTCCTTCTGCTGAAGGTAGATGGCTTCCGCCCTCTGAGAGCCCCCATCTGACCAGGGAGCTGGTCGTGGGGGTGCCCAGTCTGATGGAGGAAGAGAGTCCTCAGCCCCAGTGACCTCCTAGGGGGACGGGAAAGTTTCTGCATGACAGCAGCTCTGCTCTGGGGCTTTCGGCTGTAAGACTCCTCAGAGAGCTGGCTGAGCTCTGCTTCCCACAGGGAGCCCACCTGCCTTCCTTCTCCTTCTTGCTCCAACATTGCACGGGATCCCAGTCTGAGCATCAAAACTCCGACTGAGAACTGCAGAGGGCTGGGCCAGGTGACAGGAAGTTGGGAAGGGCACAGGGCCCATGTCCCTGCGCGCAGACTCACAAACCCAGCCCATTCCCACGGCTGAGCCTTTGGTCAACTCTGCCCTCATCAAGCACTCTTTCTTGCTTGGTTTTGCTCTAAGTGGTACTTGGACCAGAAGGCACAGCTGTGTGCACACTGGGCAAGTGCTGTATCACTAAGCCACCCTGCACTCTCAAGCGCCCTTGCTGTACCTCTCTGCAGCAGGCTGTGCCCCAGCTGCTTGTGTTTGGGCCCCCGACTCTCCCTCAGGCCTCTGGGACAATCTCCCTGGGCAAGGGCCTGGCACATTGGGCCCCCTTGGTCTGGTCTCCCCAGTGGGCCAGAGAGCTTGCTGAGGGGCGCTGCTCTCCTCTCCTCCTGTGTTCCCCTGGGTGTCGGGCTGGCTTCACCTGGGTAGACGGAACAGGGCCCTGACAGCAAGAGCCCTGTCATCCGGATCCCGGGGCTGGGTACTCTCAGGGGGTCATTTCTCTGTCATGATTTGCACACATGGCATCACTGCCCTACTGTTCAGCAGAAGGACTAGAAGAGGGTAAGTGAGGTCACCTGACTGATCCAGGTCACAGGAACCCAGACCCAGCCATGCGCTTGTCTGTGCTGTCTCAGAATGCAGAGCTGCTAACTTGACGCATCGCCTTGGGTCAGTCCCTTAGCCTCTCTGGGCCGCTGTCTCCCCAGGCTAGGAGAGGTGTCGTCCTCCAGTGGGTGTCCTTTGTCCCTTTGCCACTCAGATTCTCTAGACCAGGTCTGCACAGGGAATGGTCAGATGCTACGAGGGGTGAGTGCTAGCCCAGCTTCTCCCGCAATGGCCACTCTGAAGCTCCCTACATTGCATTTAATTTCTTTTTTTTTTTTTTTTGGTGGCACCATGTGACAAAGTCAGCCCCTTGTTACAACCGCTGCTCTTCTTCAGAACTTAATTAGAGCACTTAATTAGAGCACTCTGCCTTTCTCCCCTCTCTCTAATTAACATGCGGAGGCCCTGCAGCCCAAACACCCCAAATAATTGCGTCCGGGGGCCCTGCAGCCCAGCCTGGCCTCATTACTGGCTGGGTGGGGCTGCAGGCCCAGCCGCCTTCG
>PVJO010002437.1:52356-136897 GCA_004026905.1 Hystrix cristata
CCAGAAAAGGGACAGAGAGGACTTGATCACAACCCTGGATGCAAACCTGAGCCCCTGCTAGGGCGCACTCAAGTGGTAGAGCGCGTGCTTAGCATGCATGAGACCCTGAGTTCAATCCCCAGCACCAACAAAACGAACCAAACCTGAGCCCCTCACTTACTAGCCGGAGGGCCCTTGCAGATAGCTAAGCCTCCCTGAGCTTCAGTTTCCTCATCAGTAAAAGAGGTAATTTCGCCTGTGGTGGGATTGGAGATGATGTGCATAAAGGTGCTTGACACAGTGTGTGACACAGAATGGGTACTCCTCGGGAAGTGACAGTTCACTTTCCTCATCCGAAATGGGGGCTGAGGGAGCGCCTTCTTCCCGGCCTTGCCCTGAGGATTCCATGGGATAAAGGCTAAAAGCATCCAGCACGTTGCCATGGTAACGGGTGCTCCATCAATGATAGGGGATTGGGAGGTGGGACTCTGGGCCCTGAAGAGGGAAAGGGGCTAGTGTGAGGGGCCTTTGGGCCTTGCAGCAGACGCTGAGGCATCCTGGGGGCCAAGCGGGGTTTGGGGACTGCCAACTCACCCCTGATGGGGGATGCACCATCCAGCCCAGCTCAGCCGTCGCGGTAGTGGAGTCCATCAGCGTTTCTGTGGGGAGAGCAAAGAGTCACCACTTTGCCTTCCCAGCGCTGTCAATCACTCTGTCCCGACCTTAAGATCCCTCCCCTCCAAGTCCTTCCCTCACAGAGCCCGCCTACCTCCACTGCTCCAAACAGTCACTCAGCTCCAACCCTCCAGACAACACTCCCTTGGACACTGCCCCTCTACTCCATAATCCCACCACTCTTACAGCCTAGCCAATCATCTTATTCTATTTTTCTAGGTTCTGCCCCTCTAGTCCCAATTCCAAGACCTCTATCCATGGTCAGCACCCACTTCCCTGCCACCAGCCAATCACATCTCACTGACCTAGGTACCATCTTTTCTCTCCTTCTCTATCGCAGAGGGTATTAATCTGGGTCTTATGGATGGGTTCTTGAGGATCTATCACCAAATCTTCAAACTTGTACTTTAAATTTTGGATATCTGTTCACTTTTCAGCTTGCATCAAATTCTCAAGAACTGGACCATGAGCCTTAGAGGGGCCTCTATTTCGTCCCACTAAGCACCATTGGGTACCCTGCCTTGCCTCTCTGGCCTCACGTTCTGTCAGGGCACCCTGCCTCCTTCTCCAGGAGCCTGGAGTCCTCTATCACCTCCCATTCCCGTCCCCGAGGGGCAAGGGGACCAGCTGTCACATGTCCTCTGGCCCTGCAGGAGACTCAGATCAGCTTCTGAACCAGCAGCTGGAGGGAAGGAGTCACACAGCCCGGGGTGAAGGAGATCACAGGGCCCTCGAGATCCCCCCCCTCACCCCAGGTCAGGTTCATGACCCCTCCCTTCTACCCCTTCTCTGCCAAAGGGGCTTCAAAACACTTTTTCACTGAATGAATTTATCTATTTATCCACCTATCTATCTATCTATTTATTTGAGACAGGGTCTTACTATGTAGTTCAGGCTGACCTAGACTCACTATGTAGCCCAGGCTGGCCTCGAACTCACAGTGATCCTCCTGCCTCAGCTTCCTGAGTGCTGGGATTACAGGCATGTACCATCATGTCCAGCTGAATGGATTACAATAGATCCCTTTCGAGCATTCATTCAACAAATAGATCATGATGCCCATTGTGTACTAGGCACTGTGCTGGGTACCCCGAGCAGGAAAACAGTGAATGGCAAAATCCTCATTCACAGCGTGGTAGAGGAGATGACATGGGAATAGAAATAGCTATGAAGATGTAAGTGGAGGAACTTAGAAGGTTACAGCAGTGGGATCTTCCATGCCATCCAGCTCAGAGAGAATAGATAGGAGGCAGCCTTGCTCCAATTCTGTACCTAGCGCAGGCATCACTAATCAATCCCCCCATGCTGTGGCCACACAGAGCTTCTCACTATGGCACTCCAGGAAGCCAACACCACCACTTGAGTTGTGGCCCAACCGTCTCATCTCTGGAGAAAGAGTAGCTGGCCCACAGGGAGGGGGTGGGACCTCCGAAGGCCACATAGAGTTGGTGGCAGAGTGAAAGTACAGATGTCCTGCCTCCCACCCTATAAATAAATCTCTAGGCCATTGAAATAATGAGTTTGATGGTCTGGGCTGGATGCATCAGGGCCAGAAGATAAGGGCACAGTGCCCCATGTCCAGGCTGCCGAGTGAGTCCAAATGGGAAGTAATGAGGGTGTGACCTGTGCCAGGGCAGTGGGGATGGAGGACAGGGAAGGGAGGAAGCATTTGGCTAGAGGTGACCCCAGTTAGACCCCTGAGCTGACAAGAGAGGATGCAGAAGCGTCCCCTTGATTGCCTGTGGCTTGTGTTTGTGGTCACTGTGTCCCCTTTACACCGGGGGCCAGTGCAGGAGAGGGGGACCAGGGGGCGCCAGGGACGGTGGAGCCAGTGCCAAGGGCATCTTTTTGATGGCAAATTGGAGGGAAGTTCTATTGTGCAGCTTTGGAGCTGAAGAAAGGGCTCCTTTTCACACTCCGAAGGCTACAGATTTTTCTTCCTGGAGAGAACAAGGGCTGAACTTTTCACCTGTTTTCTCTCATCGGCCTCAGCCTGAGACGCGCCAAGCCGGGCTCTCTGCCTGGGCCCGAGGAACAGCTGCTAGGAGTTGTGCAGACGTGGGAGAGGAGAGACCGCCTGGGACCGAAAGGGGTCAGGTGGGGGCGACCGGCCAGCCAAGCAGGTGGCCCTACCCCTTGGCTGGATTCCTGGGCTAACCCAGAAGACAAGCGCTGGAAGGTTCTGTGGCCCAGAACTGACGTCCTCCTCATTGTACGGCTGGAAGCTCAGCCCGAGGAGGGCAAGCAACTTGCCAAAAGGTAGGAGGATTGCAAGTTCGAGCCCAGCCTGGGCAATTTAATAACGTAGTGGATCCTGTCTCAAAACAAAACATAAAAAGGACTGGGGAGGTAGCTCAGTGTGAAGGCCCCGGGTGCAATGACCAGTAGTGCAAAATAAAGTGTGTAGGGGTGCTCAAACCCAGGCTTCTCAAAGGCCAGGCCGGGGGTACACCGCCCCACTTTCCTGCTACCACACACATGCTGGGTGGAACTGGCAAGCACTGGAAGTAAACCAGCTGTCTGGTTCACCCACCAGACGGTATTAAGGGGAAACGTGAAGTTTGCAAGTGACCCACAAGAGGGAAGAGTGTGGCTCCTCCTCTGCTTCCTGTTTGCCAGGCCAGCCTTGGGCTGGGCCTAGAGCCTGGCTCGGCAAAAGCTGGGCACACTGGCACATGCTTGTAATCCCAGCACTTGGGGGTCTGAGGCAGGAGGATCTCTGTGAGTTCCAGGCCAGCCTGGGCTATATAGTCAGTTCAAGGCCAGCCTGCATAGTGAGACTCTGCCTAAAAAAACCCCAGAAACCCCCCAAAAAACAAAAAACAAACAAACAAACAAAACCTGGGCACAAGCTGCTTTTCCACAACTTTTCCTTGGCCTTTTTTTTTTTTTTTTTCCTCTTACAGTACTGGGGACCAAACCCAAGGAGTCCTGGGCTACCTTCTCAGTTTAAAAAAAAAATTTAAATTAAATTTTTAATTTTTTCAGTATCAGGGATTGAACTCAAGTCTCACCTACACTAGGCAAGTGCTCTACCAATGAGCTTCTTCCGCAGCCCTTTTTGTTTTATTTTTTGAGACAGGGTCTTACTAAGTGGCCCAGGCTAGCTCCAGCTTGCGATCCTCCTGCCTCAGCTTCCTGAGTAGCTGGGACTACAGGCATGCACCATGGCACCCAACTCCTCGGCCCTTTGCTTTTCATTTCTGATGCACCCCTCTACCCTCTGCACAAAGGCAGGTAAGAAGGGCAGAGAGACTCTGGGTTTGCTGGGGAGAGAGACCTTGATTCTAACACTGGTTCTTTCACTTATTTCTTTTGTACCCTTGGGCTTTTTGAAATTTTTGGTGCTGAGGATAGAACCCAGAGCCCCATGCATCTTAGTCAAGAGGTCTACCACTGAGCTACACCTCTAGTCTCAACCTTGGCCCTTTCTAAGCCTCAGTTTCCTCAGTTGGAAGATGGCCAAAATACCTTCAGTGTGTGGATGTGCAGACTAACAGAGAGAAGTGACGGCTGGGGCCCCAGCACAGAGCAGCCCCTCAATAAGCAGCAGCTATTATTCTTAGCTGGAGTGCAAGTGCCTTTGGCCCACCCAGTGCTTGCATACATGCCACTTCCTTTGGGCTTATTAGGTGGGCCCTGAAAGTGAAGGCGGGGCCAAGAGCTCCAGTTTAGTCTGGCTGGCTCCCCTTACCCCCCAGACCACACTTACCAACATCTGACAAAGATCAGCCTCTCACTGGATGGCCACAGCCTCCAAGGAGCCCCTCCTTCTCACTTTATGCCATTTTCCTGGGATGCCCTGCATTTCCTCTTTGTTCCTCTCAAAACCAAGCGCAAAAGTCCCCGCTCCTGGGGAATCTGGAGTTGGTAGTGCTTGCCTCAGGAACCTAGACGGGTTCGGGAAGCCATGCCACACTTCTGCCACCGGCACTTTCCTCTCTCCTCCCCATCAATCTCAGGCATTTCCCCTCTAATCCCCAAATCTACAAAGGCTGAGAGCTCATATCCATTGAGACTATTAGGAGCTAGACATTTTCACCAACACCTATGCAACAATGCCAGGAGGTACTTGATACTCTCCCATTTGACAGATGGGAAAACAGAGGCTTGCAAAGGCTCAGGGACTTGCCCAAAGTCACTCAGCTATTCCATTCCCAAGCTGCGCTCCTGGTGCAAGACCGTGTGGCACTGTCTCTCACATGTACAGCTCCTTCTCACCCTTTCCCTGTCCCATCGTTCCTCATCTGTGAAGTCCCAACTCAGGTCACCTCTATTAGGAAGTCCTCTGGCACCCACCCACCCTGCAGCTCTGAGGTCACTGGTGTTTCGAGGGGCCCCAGAATTTGCAGGTGTTCTTGATGATTGGCGACTGTCTTTGTTCGCTGTCCTTTTCCAACTGTCTGTGTGCCCCTCTAGGGCTGGTACTGGGACGCCCAAGACCCTCGCCCCCACCTGTGGGCTTAGACACACCCTAGAGTCCTGTTCCATCAGGGCAGCCCAGGCTGGAGCTATTCTTAGAGACAACAAGACCTTGGCCTCCCCACCCACACCTGCACTATGATTTAGCTACTATTTTTCTTCCAACTGACTCTTTTTTTTCCTTAAGTGCATTTTAAAGAGGAAAAAAGTAATCATTATTATAAATGGAAAACCAATATCACTTGACACAAAAAGAAGGAAAACAAATATGAGGCTATTACAATTAAAAATGTTCGTCTGCAGACTACCGAACATCGCTTTGCTTCCCACGCTTTGGGGGCCACTGAGCTCCATTGAGCTGCCTCCGAAGTGTTGGAAATGTCCCCATCCCCACTGTGACAATGACGATCCTTCTCGCAGGGAAGCTGCTGTCACTGTACACAGATAATTAATCACCCTCTGAATGTGACACAGACCACAGTGGGGCTGTGTGGGAGAAGGTACAGAATGTAGGGACAGCTTCCTGGAAGAAGGGGCACTGGGGGGAGGCTGGAAAAGGTCCGCTGGTGGCTGGTGGCTGGTGGCGGGCAGAGGGCACGGCAGGGAGGCCAGGGAGAGTGCACACCTGGGAACTGGGGTGGGGCAAAGGGTGGGGCAGGCAGCAGTAAGAGCCGAGAGCTGGGCCTGTGGGTTTGTGAACATGGTTCCTTTTCCAGAGCAGCGACTCCCTGAAGCTCTAAGTGCCCACTTAAAAAAAAAAAAACCCAATGGACAGATGAAGAAAGTGAGGCCATACAGATTGTTAGCCTCCAAGCGAAAGCTAGAACAGGGGACCCCAGCCCAGAGTGCCTTTTTCGGGGGGAAAACAGGGTTTGGGGCCTGGGAACAGCTCTGGCTGCAACCCCACAGTGCCCGCACCCCTCTCCCTCCTGGAGACCGCGCAGAAGAAAGCAATCAGGAGGCCCCGAGTGCACAGGCTGGGAGGCCCTGTTGGCCCCTCCAGCTACGTGTGAATGAGCAGTGTACATTTCAGAAATATTTGAGCTAAAAGGGGAGACACATTGAAGTCGTTAGTGTTAGGCCCACAGCGGGTGGCTGCGCAGGGCCCCTGCTCTCGGGCTGGGGTGGATGGCTGCCCCTGCTCCCCAGGGCTATGATTCCCTAGGACCACAGATGGTATTTGTCCGCACTCATAAGTATGTGAGTGTCACCTGTTGTGTGCCAAGGACTGGCCAGGACACTCTGCATGTGGCTGCAGACTCGGGACAACAAAAGGGATCTGTGCTGCTCTTTACTCCATTTTACAGATGTGGAAACTGAGAAAAGAGAGGAAAAGCAGCCTACATAAGGCACACAGGCAGGGCCAGGAAGTGAGCCCATCTATTTCCACATCTGTGTTATTTTTAAGATGCCATGGCCACCGCCTTAAAAACGACAACACAAAACAAGAAAACCATCATTGCGTGTGTGCATGTGTGTGTGTGTGTGTGTGTGTGTGCGTGTGCGTGTGTACATGTGGGTATGTGCATATTCTCTCTCCCTCTCTCTGGGTGGGCCTGCTTGAGGGCAGGAGGGGAAGGAGAGAGGGGAGAGGGGCTCTGGAGTATAGATTCTCCCATTTGCCTCTCTGGGCCTCAGTTGCTGCATCTACAAAATGGGTCCTTGTGAGCTCTAAGTGCCATCATGTGGGTGAGTCCTGTTGATCTGCTGTCTCCCACAGCCCTTGTTCTGGGTGAGGTCTGTGCCTGCCTGTTCACACCGAGGCTCAGTTCGAAGAACAGGCCTGGCAGAGTCCATGTAGCCAGCTTGCACATGGCAGTGGGATGAGATGCTAAAGCCCATGTCTGATCCTGTGTTAGCTGACTGTAAGACCGTCAGAGCCCCACTGTCTGCAGGATGGAGTCCTAGCTCCCTCGACAGCGTATTCAAGGGCTTTGCTGACTGGGTCAAATAATTACCTCTCAGCCCGCAGCTGAGGTGCAGCCATCAACTCCCTTCTGCTTCCAGAGGCGCTGTACTTCCTCAGGCCGCAGTGACTTGACACTTGCAGAACGCTCTCCCTGGAATGCTTGGCCCTCACTGCCTCGTCGGCCTGGCTAATTTCTCTTCCAAAACTGAGCTCAAAGTCTCCTTCCTTCTTCCTGCCCGTCCTTGACTTCTCCGCCCTCTGGCCGAGTTAGGCAGCAAAGTCATGACCATTCAGTGAACTTCTACTCCACCCTGTGCCTACCGGGCACTGGGGATGCAGGGACAGGTCAGCGGGTCCCTCCCTTGAGGAGCTCCCAGACCTGTGCCAGACGGGGAGAGACGGCTGCTCCTGGCTGGGAGCGGGCTGTGCAGAGGGAGGGCAGGGCGTGGGAAAGGTGGCTCGGAGAAGCGGGAAGGGCTCGCCACAGAGGGCACGGCAGAATGGACGGTGCAAACTCATGAATGCCAGGACGGGCTGGGGGACACTGAACCCGAGGACAGCTCTCTGGGGTGGGCTCTGGGCCACACGTCCCCTTGCTGGAAGGCGATGGCAGTAAAGGGCCTGAAGGTCAAGGAGCACAAGTGAATGCGGGGCTGAGGAGGTCAGCTCTGGTGCCGTAGGTGGTGCGGAGCTATGGAAGATTCTTGAAGAAGACAGTGATGTGGTCTGAAGCCAGACTGGCCAGCGGTCCACAGCACAGGCAGCACATCAGCCTGGCAGGGGACCCAAGTGGCAGAGGCTGCTCTGGACTCTGGCCAGCAGCTCCTGTTGAACTCTGTCTGGGCTGCCAGGGCTGGGGCAACCTGAACCCAGGCCTGGATCCACGGCCTCGTGGCCTGGGGCCTGACCCGGATTGTCAGTGACTGGAAGCCACAGCACTCTTTCCGGGATCCAAATGAGAAATTCCAGGCAGAGGCAACAGGAGGGAGCCAGGAGGTAAAGTGCAAAGCAATGGATGAGCTTGGGAAAGTCACTTCACCTCGCTAAGCCTTAGCTTCCCATCTGTAAAGCGAGGATGTCAAAGGCCTTGCTCTGTGGCCCCCACAGCATTGCTCAGAGGACCCGAGGAGGCACTGGCTGCAGAGGGTTTTATATCATGCAGAGGCCCGGGCCATACAAAAGCTAGCTCCTCGAAGGCTGCCAGTGGGCAGGCGTTCCCTTCATTGGTGTGGTCTCATTGACAACCCAGAGCAAACATACGGGGAAACCAAGGCAAAGAGGGACCAAGGACTCTCGCAAGGCCACACGGCCAGTACGGGACATGCAGAAACCACCAGGCTACACTGTCTCATGAACAGGAGGACAAACTCACTCCTTTTACCCACCAGTGCCTTGGTGGCAGGCCCTGAGAGACACTCCACGAACCCTGGAAAGCTGGTACTGCTACTGCATTGTACAGCTGAAGAGACCAAGCCCAGAGAGGCTCAGAGATCCACCCAAAGCTACACAGCAGAAAGAAGCAGAGTTGGGATTTGATCCCTGGCTGCTCAAGGCCTCTCCTCTGAAGACATCAGGAAAGGGGGAGCCCGAGAGGCCTCGGGTTCACTGGCCCAAAGGAAGGTGAGCCAGGGTGGTGATGCCTGAGGAGCTGCGGGCCAGCTCCGGGAAGGTTGTGAATTTTCTAAAGTGAAGCCTGCCACAGGCAGTGCATGGTTTTTCCGGCTCAGCCTCCTGTTCGCTGAGAGGGAACCCTGCTAATGTAAAATCCTTCTGCCCCAGGACCTGCAGCTACACTCCTCCTCGTCCTTCTGCAGCTCTCGGAGGCCCTCCTCTGCCTTGGTTGCCGGCCTGGAGCCTGCTTGTGTTTTCTCAGGCCGGTGGAGGAGTCCCTGAGACGCTGTCTCCTCCGCTATGTCCCCGCCTGCCCGCCGCTGGCCTGGGTATCCGCCAGCACCGGCCGCCCGAGCTGAAACCCAATCCTCCGGGCCAGCCCGGCTGCTCGCTAACAGCGGGCCGCATTGTGCAGCCAGGGCTTCGGGGGAGCTTGGATTCGCTGCTTGGGGACCCACTTAACCTCCGCAAAGGACAGGATGATGGATGGGGGTCTGGGACGGGGTTGCTGGGGGATGGGGTGGGCGGTAAATGAACACCAGGACTCACTGGGGAGGGAGGGAGGAAGGCAGGGACGGGAAGCTCTGGACACACTAAAAGCTCCTTTAGTTCTCACGACAACCCCAAGGGAAGCCTTTACCAGTCCTATTTTACACATATGGGAACAGAAGCCCAGAGAGGTTAGGGGACTCGGCCAGGGTCACACAGTGAGTCAGAAACTAAACCAGGCCTGTGGCCTTCCTTAAGCCTTCCTTACACATCAGGTTGTCCTCTTGGCCAGCATTTGCCCAGTGATTTTTAATTCATAAAGCCCTTTTATTTAAATGAATCTATACCCTTCCCATTTACCGAGCAGGTAATAAAAATATAATCCAGCAGCTAGTATTACTGAGCACCTACTATGTGCCTGGTACTATGCTGAGTACTACACTACTCTGTCCCATGAAATCCTAATGTGACCAGCCAAGGGAATCACTTGCCATGGTCATTTTGAGGAGAGGAAGGACAGGAAGGTGGCACACTAAGTCAATTAGCAAGATGTGGCAGAGCCAGGCCTATCTTGAATCTCCCCTCTGCTCACCGGACAGAGCCCACTTTTTGGAAAGCTCTTGAGGAACTCGTTCCTTCTCTCTGCGATGCCCCCACCCTTCCAACCTGCCCAGGACACTAAAACCTGCCCTTCAAGACCCACCTCAAATGTCACCTGCTCTGAGAAGCCTTCCCTGATGGCTCAGGAAGCAGACCTCCCATAGTCACATGTGTGTCTCCCATCAATGTATTCATCACCCTGCCTGCCGCTTTCTGGTCCTCATCAGACCCTCCCCTGGGTGGTAAGCACCTTGCAGGCAGGACGGAGTCTGGTGGCTGTGGCTAGCAGTCTCGCTGTTGAAATGACCTGCGTCCCTCCTGATCATCCAGGCTGACCCAGACAGCCACGCACGATCTGCTTCCACCGCAGGTCTGCTGTCGAGCTATTTCCCCTGGGAGATGTGGTCCCTGGTGACACAATGGGTTCTGACACATACTCTACATAGTGGCACCCTGGCATCCTTGGAGGACTGGTTCCGGGGCTCCCGTGGCTACCCAAAGCCCCAAATGCTCAAGTCCTTTGTACAAAATGGCATAGTATTTACACGGAACCTTCAAATCCTCCCCTACAATTTAAACCATCTCTAGAATACTTCCAATACCCAGTGTGGTGTGAATGTTACATAAATAATTGTTATCCTGAATTGCTTGGGAAATAATAATGGCGAAAAACATTTGCATGTGTTTGACACGAACGCACTATTTTTAAAAAATATCTTTGACCTGCGGTTAGTTGCATCCACAGATGGGGAACCTGTGGATACAGAGGGTCAACTGTATATAATTTAAAGCATTTACTTTGTGCCCACCCCTGTGTTGAGTTGTCACATACATTATCTCTTTTGAAGCCCACAATTATTACCATCCCCATTTACCATCCACCCATCACCATCCATCTTTTCATCTACCCGCCCTCTCACTTGCCTCGCCCATCCGTCACTCCGCTCACCCAGTAACCTACCACCCATTCATTTATCCGCCCATCTTTTAGCATCCCACAAATATACCATCTATACATCTTCCAACATACAACTTCCCTTCCTTCCTTCACCCTTCCTCTTACTTCAAACAGATGGGAGGAAATAAGCTTCAGAGAGGTTAAGCAACCCGACCAACGTCACACAAGTTGTCAGCAGCAGACTTGGCTAGTGAACCAGGTACTCTTTGAACTGCTCTCCTCTGCGGCCTTGTCATTGTCTCGCTTTATTTCTAACTGTCCTACTGTACGCAGATTCGATCTCATAAATCACCCCAAATCCTTCTGGATGGGAGTGCAATGTAAATTATAAATCAATAAGACACAGGCCACTGTAAGTCCAGGCTGGGTCTGTCACGTTGGAGTCAATTAGTGAGCCTGCCGCAGGACCTGCTGGGACTGGATCTATTTGCCTAATTGGCACTGGTTTCCCCCAATGAAGGACAATTAACTCAAATCCCAGAACGCAGACCACCCCTCTGCTTCTGGGCAAGGTGTCAGGCATTTAGTCACATGGAATTTTACTGTTCATTCATCCACTCGTTGACCCATACACCCGCTCATCCATCTATCTTTCTAACCATCCAGTCCACACAACTGTCTATAAATTATCCTGACATCCATTCGCTGGCCCACTACCTATTTACCCCCCTCACACACATCTATTCATGTGGTCATCCATCTATCCTACCCACCCACCTACCTATCACTGACCCAACAACGCACCCACCCGTTCTTACCACCATCCACCCACTGAACCATTCAGTCCAAGCAACCATGTATGAAATGGTTCTACCATTTTGCCATCTATCTACTCCTCTCACTTAACCCATTTGCCCACCTACCCATATGTCTAGCATCCCACTTAGGTATCCACCCATCCATCCGTCCATCCACCCGTCCTTCCCTTCTTCCCTCCTGCCTCCCTTTCTCTAGTCCATTCCTGTCACTCACGCATCTACACACCTGCTCTCCACTCCTCCCATCTGCATTTGTTCGAACCTACCTACTCTGTGCCAGGCCCATGCTGACTAAGTACTAGAAGTTCAAAATAGGCACTGTCGAACACTAAATTCTTTGTGGTACCAACTGAAGTCCCCAAGGGCTTTGCCAGCTCTGCAGCCCACCCTTGGAGGTGGCCCCTTGCTCAGGCTGGCATCCCCGGTCCCCATGATTACATTAGGCTTGCACACGGCTGAGGCCATCTTGGATATGAACAAGAACCTGAGTAGAGAGTCAGCCTCATGAGGACCCCTGTATCTGCAGTGGGATCCAGACCCACCAAACATCACTCCCCAGCAGAACAGAACACTGCCTGGGGGTCAGAAGAGACTTTCCAAATGAGTGACGTTTTGCCTGAACCCCACCTTTTGTGTAGGAGACAGCCAGGCAAAAGGAAGGAGGGAAAGGGGACAACAGAGATGGAGAAAGGATGCTCCAGGCAGAGGGCCAGCTTGCACGCAGGCCGCAGGGAGATGAGCAAGGCCTCGCCAGGGAGCCATGCGAGAGAGAAGGTAGTCCTTGGAGAAAGCTCAAGATGCCACAGAGCCTCGGATGCCAGGCTGAGGGGCGGACTGACGGCCAGAATGCATCCAGGGAGGGGCGGCCTGATACAGCTGGTTCTGTATGCTCTTGTGTAATGGATCCATTTTATAGACCAGGAAATCGTGGCCCAGGATCAGAGAGGTGCAGAGAGGTGCAGAGGGCTGCCCCAGGCCACCCAGCTGGCCGAAACAGAGCAGAGGCTCCAGGCCAGGTCTGGTGGCTCCAAATCTCTCCCCTTTTCTGAGTGGCTGCTGCTGCGGCACTAGTTCCAGAATGCCCAAATAGCTCTCCTGCAGGCCTGCTCGGGTGCTGCGGGGTGCAGTGACAGAACCCTCCAGGGCACCATCTCTCTGCAGCGCGGCTCCGGGCTCTGCTGCCAACTGCGCTGGCATCTCGGGCAGCGGAGCAGCCGCGGCTCTGCGGGGGCATTTTCTTGCACGCTAATGTTTCTCAGGAGAGTTGCTCAGTAATTTCCCACCATCGTCTTCATAAACAGCCTCCGTGTCTTCATCATCAGCTCCTGTTCGTCCCCCACCAACCCGACACCCCGGGAGGCAATGCCAGGCCCAGAGCCAGGCTCGAGGGCTGCTCGGCATGAGCTGCTGGAGCTCGGGACACGGCTGGGCACAGAAGAGCTGATGATGGCAGGAAAGGCCTGAGGAAGGGCCGGGCTTGAAAGGAAGGGGGGCTTCGGGGGACACAGGCTACAGAGAAGGCACCCTGAGCCAGCTGTGGGGAGGAGCGGAGTAGCCAGGAGGTGAGAGAAAACCATGGACTTCACATCCACTTGGCAGCATCTCATTGAGGCTACTGTTTACTGAGCACTTACTATCTACTGGGCAGGATGCGACTTGGGCAACATCCAGGGTTGCATCTGAGTTCACCTAAACATCACCAAACCCTTTAAGGGACATGGGATTGTCTCTGTGCTGCGGGTAAGCAAACCGGCTCAGTGAGGGCAAATCAGAGATTCTTGTAAGTTGGCGAGCAAGGATTTTGACCTCTGGGATCTGTTAACCAAACTCCTTTCACCATCTCAATGAGCCTTTCGGGCATCTAGAGTCTCCAGAGAGGGCTGAAGCAGATGGTGGAGTCAGGCAGTGGGAGCTTCTAGGCCCAAGCATGGCACCACCCGGGTGGGGAGCAGGCATGGTCTGACCAAGCGGCACGAAGCGGCACCCTCCCCGCCACAACCTGTGGATGCTGGAGGTGTGTGAGGGGCCGTGACCATGGGTAGGAGACACCTTCCTTGCTGCCCTGAAGGGATGGCCAAGACCAGGCGGTGCCCGATGCCTGCGGTCGGCTGGCCCTGGCTCCTGAGCTCAGTGGCACCTCGCTCCATACCACGAGTCCGGCCTGCTTGCTCTGAACCTCCCTGCTGTCTCCGCCTGCCCAGGTTTTGCCCTTGGCTGTGCACTTGCCTAGAAAGCTGGGGCACGGTGGGCAAGCCCATGTGAGCCAAGGAGTCGAGGAGTTTCTTCAGCAGGCCACGCCCTCATTTTGCCTCCTTGCACCCGCCCAAGCTGCTTCCCCTGCCAGAATGTCCACCTTCCTCACCTAGAAAACTCCTACTTGTCCTGAAGACTTAACTCAGGCATCACCTCCTCCCAGAAGCCCTCCCTGATGCCCCTGCTCTCCCCAGCTGGAATTAGCTGCTTCTTCTCAGGGTTGCAGCCCTCCCTCTGGAGTGTGCCTGACGCCCTTTTCCAGCCCAGTGCCTGGAGGGCACCTGGGGTCCCCTGGTGCTGGGCTGCTAAGTGGGACCAGGAAGGCTGCGGGTGTGTGAAGGGGTGAGGAGGCAGCCTCTCCCAGGCAGGAGGAGGGACGGTGAGCAGGTGGCCCGTGTAAGCCCTCGATGCGCCCAGCCCTGCTTCTGAGCTGAGCCGGCCCAGCCTTCCCAACTTTGGCCACAGGACACTCGGCCAGTTCTCCCGGGAGCGGAGGCCACGGCCCCTCCAGCGCAGCCAGGCCCAGCTCCTCGCCCTGCTCAGCCCTCGCCTCGCTAGCCCCACCTGGGGCTCCTCCTGGCTGGGAATTCTGCACGGGGCGGCAGCAGCAGCCTGGGGCTGCTGTCAGACCCTGACGCTGGGAGTGCTCAGGCATTCCTGCTGTAATTGGGAAATCGGATCTGGAACCTCAGGCATCTCGCGTGCTGGCATGCGTCCCGCTGGGGCGGGTGCTCCTCTGCCCGGGTTAAGGTGTGTGGTGGGTGGTCCCCTCAGGCTGCTGGGGGCTCCTGACCCCTCCCTTCCACAGCTCTGCCACCTCGGTGACCCCGTCTGGGAAACGGAGGAGGAAGCCACGTCCACTCACGGGTGTGGGTGCTCTAGGCCCAGGGCCCACAAGCCCGGTGTAGCTCAGGGGAGCTGCTTCCCTGTTATCATCACCCCTCACAGACCCAGACGCTAATGGCACTGAGAACAGTTAACAAGCGGCACCTGCAGCTGTGTGGGAGCCGCTGCCTCAGAACGTAACCGGGATTCCCAGCTAGGGAGCTTGCTTGGCACCACTGAGAGCACTCGGGATGTACCAGGGTGCTTTTCACAGGTTCCCATTTAGCAGGTGAGCAAACTGAGGCTCAGAGAAGGATGATGATTTGCCCCGGGTCACCAGCGAGTTGACAGTGCTGGGATTCTGAGCACCAGCCCACCCGTCGCTTTCCTTCAAACCTCCGAGTCCCTGGTGCTGGGCTTGGCAGGGAGCTTGGCCTTATTTAAAGTTGCAATTATCTGTCCTATTTCTCACTAGTGATGGCTGAATTCCCCAGGGAGGTGGGAGACCCTATGGAGGGTACCAAGAACAGGGAGTTTCTAAGGAATCCTCCCTGAGCCTCCAGCTGAGTGGGCTTGGAGGAGGTGCACCTCTGCTGGAGGCCCTCTCCAGTTCCCGGGCCCTCTGCCCTCATCCCTGCACCAGGAAGCCACCCAGGTCAGCAGGATCTCCTCAGGGAAGGGTCCTTTCAGTCCTGCAGAGATGGCGGAGGGGTCAGACCACAGGCTGAGGTTTAAAGGATCACTGGCGTACAGCAGAAAGGGCGCCCAGTGTACAGATGGGAAGACCGAGGCAGCCGGGGGAAGGTCCAAGATCCCATGGTAAGGTAGCAGTTCCTTGGCCTAAAACAGAGTGACACAGACTCGGAGGGCAGGTCCCAGGACGCCTGATGGGAGGTGGAGGATGGACCAGGGGATGGGCCAGGTCTGAGCAAAGGAGGGCGCCAGCGCTCACAAGACAGAGCACACTGGCGCCTCCCCAAGGCCTGGAGAGGAGGCGCAGCCCTGTGATCGAGCAGGTTCTGGAGAGCAAAAGCCTCAGGAAAAGAGGGCTGGGCCGAGGCCCTGTGCCTACTCTCAGCGGGGGGCCAGAATGCCAGGTTCTTGGGCCCCACGCCACTGCCATGACACAGATTTAGACTCGGACACACACCCACCTGCCACGACCATGATGAAGGCCACAGCCCGTCCCTCTGTGCCCAGGCGCCGGAGCAGCGCCCTGCCCCTGCGCCGCTGCCACACACTCTCCACTCGCCCCTGTGCCTTGCCCCCGCCCAAGGGACCCACAGCCTGGTGAACACGACGCCCGGTGAGCAGCTCGGGTGCCCACCACTGACATCAGATAGAGGGGCAGGAGAGCGGAGTCCAGGTGTGGCTCCAAATGCCAGGGTGGCAGCCTATCCCGTGGCACAGCCCAGGGGTGGAGGTGTGGGCTCAGCAGACTTCTGGATCTGATGCCCCAGGCAAGTCCCAACCTTCCCTTTCTGGGCTGTGGAATGGGAACATTAGTTAGTACCTGCCGTGCAGCTGGCTGTGATGGGTAATGAGAACAAGCAGGCAAGGCACTTAGCCTAGCACCTGCCTGTAGTAAGTGCTCAGTAAAATACTGTCATTATTATAACAAAATTTCTATATGACTTGGGACAAGATAGTCACTCAACAAATGGAAATTATGATGTTATTATTATCAGCATCAGCCTGCTCCTTCTGGTGAAGGCTGAGACCAACTCTTGCTTTCTCGTCTATGGGAAACAGAATGATGGCGACACGCCCCTGTTGATGTCCCTATCCTAATCCCCAGAACCTGTGAACATCACCTTATAGAGCATGAAAGGACTTTGCAGATAAGACCGAATTAAGGATCCTGAGACGGGGAGCTCATCGTGGATTATCTAAGTGGGCTCAACGGAATCAGAAGCAGCCTCGGGGGAGGAAGGCAAGGTTAGAGGGCAGCGATGATGATGGAAGTGGGGGTGAGAGCGATCTACCTGAGGATGGAGGGGGAGCTGACAGTCCAGGAACCTGGCTGGCCTCCAGGAGCTGGAAAAGCATGGGGAGGAGTCTCCCCTGCAGCCCCGGGAGAGGGGCTTCCGATGCCCGTTTCAACCCAGTGAGACCCATTCAGATTTCTGACTTCTAGAAGCCACTCCATTTATGGTGATCTGTGATGGCAGCAACAGGAAAGGAAGACGCCATCTTTAATGAAGGGGTCGTCGCCGGCACACACTGGCCCTGCTCAGTCCTGTGAACATGCGCAGCCGCTCCCCGCTGCTGAGGAAGCCCCTGAGCCTCTGCCACTACCTCTGGCAGCTCTGGCCACTTTGGTTGGCAGCCGTGGTCCAGGGGAGTCCTCCCCCCAACCCCGATACTTCCCATCCTGCCCGTGCCTCCGCTGGCCTGTGTGCCTGCTCAGGAGAGGTGTGGGGCTGCAGCAGGGCCGATGCTGGGCCTGTGCCCCAGTCTCTGCTCTGGATGGATGGGACAGCAGGGCGGGGCTAGTGGAGAATTAGTGTCTTCCATGTGCTAAGGCCCACCCAGGGCCTTATCTTCCCAAAGCCCTAAGGTGCAGGAACTATGATCAGCCCCATTTGACACATGAGAAAACTGAGGCTCAGAGAAGTGAAGCAGCTTGCCCCAGGCTGTGCAGCACGATGAGGGTCAGGCCCAGCCCCAGGCAGCCCCACGATGCCCTGTCCACTCCCTAGCTGGTCTGGTACTGGCAGAGGGCCTCAGCTGCAGGCCGGCTGTGTGACTCTGGGGTTGCTCCCTGCCCGGTACCCCCAGGCGCTGGAGGGGGGACTGTGCTCCCTTGTCTGCCTCACACAGGGCTTCGTGGGAGCCAGTCACAGGTACGGGGTGCTCTGCAGAGAGCTGGACCCACAAGGAGGAGGAAACACTTTGGAACCATGGCGCCTGCACTCCTGGACGGATGTCCCCTTCCTCAGGTGCAAAGCCCTCTCCCTCCTGACCTCACCTCAGCTGCCGAGGTTACAGCAATGGCTGCAGTCAAGTTCTCGTCCATGCAGGGCACCGAGCTAAGAGTTTGCTGGTGTCTCATGCTACCCTCTCACACAGCCCTGGGGGACACTCCCGTGTCATCCTGAACCAGGACACTGGGGTTCAAAGAGGGGAAGGGGCCTCCCTAGGTCACACTGCCAGGAAGAGGGTCTAGGTGGTCACAGGAGCCCACTCACACACTGCGCCCTCGTCCTCACAGTGCGGAGGTGGGAATGTGACTGGGGGGCACCTGCCTTCCACTCTGCTGGGGCCGTCCCTGTGGCACCTCAGCAGGCGGGGGCTCTGACTGGGGTCCTGGGGACTTGGGGGTGCTGTCCAGAGTCTGTCCAGACACAAATGGCTTCAAGTTCATCTCTCCTGTGTCAGCGGGACCCAGGAGCCTGGGACTTCATCGGGCAAGAGCGGGGAAGCTGGGACTGGGGGTCCCCATCAGGCCTTGGCCCTTGGGGGGCACTGCCTGCACGTGTCCCCATCCTATGCACTCCCAAGAGACGTTCGCCTCAAATGACTCCCAGCAGTGTCGGTGCCAGGCTGGGGGAGGGCGCAGGCAAGCTGGGCGTCTCTCTGCCACAGCGGGCCTCAGCACCCGTGCGGAATCCCAAATGAGCTATTTTTAATGTGCTTCAATTTTCATTTTCTTTTATTGGAAAACACAGATGGTGACTTGCTGCCCCCTCGCACACTGAGTGAGGTGCTGACGGCGAGGGAGATGCGTGGCAGACACATGGGCACCCCCTCCCATTGCTGGGGAACTGGAATGGGCTGCCGAGTTCTGTGCTTGCTCGGTGCCTCAGTTTCCCCACCTGTAAAAAGGCCTTGCTGAGGCCGCCTTAAAAGGCCCACACAGCCTGCACACTCTGTGAGGGTTTGAAATCACGTGGGGGAAGAGGCTCCAATTGGGCATTAGCACAAATGGGCATCTGACATCAGGGCCCAGGTACCAGGGAGAGTGGTGGGGCAGAGGGGAGGTGGAAGGGAAAGTATTGGCTGGGGGAATTTCCTCATGCCACACCCCCAGCCACACTTACAGGGATTCCCATCCCCGTGACACAGATGAGGGAACGAAGGCTCAGGGGACCGAGTGCCCCACCTGAGAGAAGAGCCAGTGCCCAGGGCTGGTAGACACAGCTCCGGCTCTCCTTGCCCCTCTGCACACTGCTCCTACCCAGAGGCTCCACAGTGTGGGCTTTGATTATAGAAGCAGTGTGTCTTCTTCAAAGACAATTGGAAAACAGAAGTCAGATGGCAGAGTAAAGCACAAAATAACAATCTTCTGCCCCCTCGTCCCTCTGCCCTACCACGGCCGCTGCCAACATTATGGTGTGTTCTTTCTGTTCTTTGTTTTTCACTTCCCACAACCTGTCACGTTTCTAACACTGTTTGGTGATGGCACCGGGTAGCAGCCGGCTGTGGCTCACAATAGATTAGGATGCTTTTCTGAAGCTGCAGTCCCAGCATCCCCAGGTCCCCATGAGACCAAGAGCATTAGAATTGTGGGCACAGGCTGGCATCTTGGCTGGGAGCTGCGTTTCTGACAGGCCTCCCAGGTGGGTGCTGATGCAGCCAGCCGGGGTCAGCCCAGACCTGGCCCTGGCTCTGGAGACGGCTGCCACCTTCTGGCTCGACCTGGCTGAGCTGTGTGGCGTCAACTGAATGTGTTCACCTCACTGAACCACAATTTCCTCGTTTGGAAAAAGGAGAGACACTCCCCTACTCTGCCATGCAGACTGGTAGAGAGGAGGAAATGAAAAGGCCAAATGGGATCATGTAGCCACCTTCCCAAGACTGTCATCACAGCAGTGCCAAAGTCACCATCATAATTTGCTATGTAGTTCAAAGCTGGCCTTCAACTCACGGTGATCCTCCTGCCTCAGCCTCCTGAGAGCTGTGCTTACAGGAGTGCACCACCATATACCCACCCAGGAGGAGATTCCGAAAGTAAAATCACAATAAGCATGGTCCAGACTCTGCCTCTGGCTCCCCATCTCCATAGCCAGGCTCGGAACTGACATCAGCCACAATCTCCTCCAGCCCACCCCACCAGCCTGGACTTCATCAGCCTCTATTCCCGTGTACCCACCCCCCAACCCCACACTGGGGTATAACTATTCTGAGTACTCCAAACCTATAAACTTCAGGGTCTATGGAGGCAGAGTGGGTCAGATAATGCTCTGAGTAATCCAAGTATGAGCTAAGTCTCAGTATTCTCAGCTGTAAAGTGGGTGAGTTGTGCTTTCTGTTCAACCTGCCTCAGAGGTTTGGCATCCACAGCAAATTACAGGACTCAGGTGTATTTCAGGACTGCCAAGCATCCAGGCCTCAGGTTCAGGGGCAGAGAATCTATTGCATGTGGGGATTTGGGGCTGTCTTTGAGCCTATCCACCTCTTCCTTGCCCCACACACCCCCACACTGTCTGGGCCTATCAGACTGTGTGGCTGCGGGGTCTCCAGAGTGTGCTCCTGCCATCAAGGGAGGGGAGCTGCTCATTGTCCCTTGTGGGCATGGTACCTCATTCTCCAAAGAAGCTTGTCACTGAATACTGTGGCTTGAGGATGGGACAGCTTTGAATTCTCCGAGGCAGGACCACGGGCGTGGACCTGGGCGTGGGCCGACCCTCTCTAACCCAGACAGTAACCCCTGCAGTACAGCACTTCAGTGTGCAACTCCCCAGCATCGCCTAGTGCTCACATTCATCCATTCACTCATTAGACCTTCACTGAGGGTCAGTGCAAGTCTGCGCTAACCCTGTAGACACCAAGAAGAACGCAATTCGGTCCACAGTTTCCACAATCCAAAGGTGGCTATGGACACCCAAAGGACTCAAGCCTCAGTGTCCCCATCTTACAGAGATAACTGTGGTTCCCTGAGGCCAAGAGCTTTGTACAAGGCTCTTCATGATCAGGGGCTGTACTGGCTCTAAATCTAGTGCTCTTTCAGGATGCTTTGTGGCAAGCAGGAAAGCCAGGCAGGAAAGTATCCGGGAAAATGGGCCAGGCAGAAGAAACAGCATGTGCGAAGGCCCTGAGGAGCAAATGTTCATTACCTGACTGGGCCCTTTTCCCGTGTGCTCACTAGTTAACTGGCTACCTCATCCAATCCACTCACCCCAGTGGCTGGGCGCCGCCATGGTGCCAGGCTCAGCTGAGATGAGGATATGAGCTGGTTCCGATAAGCAGCTCGGCTTCATAGGCTGCAAAGGACCGAAGTACCCCCAGAAATGTGCCCAGTTCGCCCCCATCTCGCTATGTTGCCATGGAGGTGGGCTGGGGACTGAGGCCCAGAGAGGGAACCCGGCACAGCCCTGGAAAGCCCACGAGTGAGAGGTGGCTCTGGCCCTTGAGACTCAGTTTCTCGAGGCTGTAGGCGGTAGCCAGAATCCTGCCTTGGCTTCAGACTAGAGCCAGGCCCAGGACAAGGTAGGCAGGGGTCCTACTTCCTGGAGGTCATGGAAGCCTGAATAGGGATGGGTGTCCTTGCAAACGACTGCCAACTTTGGCTGGATATCCAGACAGGGAGGACCTTGATCCAGGGCCTGCCTGGTGCGCTTGTGTGGGGCTGCCCACCTCCCCAGGCTAGTCCAGCTGCCGAGGAAGCCCCTCCTGGGAGGACTGCCTGTCCTCTGTGACCCTCTGCCTTTCCAGACTAGGCTCCCAGACATCTGGCAGGGTTCTCTCAAGCCCTAGGGGGCTAACCCCAGCTTTAGAGGTGACTATACCTAAAAAAAAATAACAGCTTTGGGTTGGGGATGTAGCTGAATGGCATAGTACCTGCATGAAGCCCTGGGTTCCGCCCTGCTTTAGTTACTGTCTTGTTGCTGAGACAAAATATCTGGCACCCACAAGTTAAAGGAGGAAAGGTTTCTTTTAGCTCAAGTATTCACAGAGGTTTCAGTCCATACGTTGGCTGGCTCCAAGGCAGAAGAGAAACAGTCCCTGGCAGGGCAGTCAGGAAGCAGCAGGCTTCCTCTTTCCCTTTGTGATCCATCCAGGTTACAAGCTTATTGGTTGGTGCCAGCCACACTCAGGATGGGTCTTCCCCCTTCAGTAAATCCATTATCTACACCCAGATCTGTGCTAAACCAATCAACGGACTAATCCAGTATCACACACCCAAGATCTAGTCACCTCCCAAAAGCCCCACCTATAAGCACACGAGATTTTGAGGGGATATCTAGACATAAGCCATAACACACTCTCAGCACTGAGAAAAAAAAAAAAAAGCTTACACAGAGTCACTGATTGATGTCTAATGTTATCAGGATGATGGTCACACATTCTACAGACTGGGAAAACTGAGGCTCCGAGGGATGACAAAGTACTCAGGGTCTCAACACTGTAAGGAATGGAGCAAGGGTTTGGATTCATACCTGCCTGACTCAGCTTCCCTTCTACTCACATCCTCCTCCAGTGCCTTTCAGGAGACTCTCCCTGACCCCCACCCTGTCTAGAACCTGCCTGTCCCCGTGTCATCCTCCAAGCTCCACTGCAGGGTCCAGTGGGGGCTTGCAGAGGTGACCCAAGAAATCCAGAATGACCAGAGCCCGAGCACCCCAAGTCTCCATAGTGCCCGCCCACTACTCCATGACATGTGGAGCAGGCTCTACCTTCTCTCTCTCTCTCTTTCTCTGACATCACCTTTACTCTGAGTTTTGGAAAAAAAAATCCTTGAGTGAAAAAAATACATGCTTATTATAAGATATGGAGACAATGGAGGAAGGTCTAAAGTGAAGAGTCAAAGCTCTTTCCCCAGAGGTACTCACAATTAGGTGTCATTTAGACATTTTACTGCACATAAAATGTATTTATAGAGGTGTAAATGCATATTTATTCCTTTGAAAGTCACAAATGGAATCATACTCTGACTCTGAAAATCATACTGTTTGTCGCCCACTTTCAGATTGTGCACATTATGTGCCCGGGGCCCAGCGCTTCCAGAACATCCTTTCCACAGTCTCCTCGTGGCTAAGGCTCTTGTATATGACCCCTGTCTGCTCAGCCCTCTGGGTGCCTGGGAAGAGAAACTCAGGCAGCAGCTGCCGCCCTGCTCCAGGCCTGACTCTGAGGAACTTAATGGTATGGCCACAAGGTCAGCTGGGTCCTAGGGTGGAAAAGGGGCCAGCGTGTCCGTGGGCTGGAGAATGTCCTCCTGCTCGCCCCTCTCCCCACAGCCTGTCTTGCACGCCCACCCCCGGCTGCTTCTCCCACACTTCATAAATCTGCAGGTCTGCTGCACTCAGCCGGGACGCCCTCCGGAGGCTCCCAGATAAAGCTGCCCACGGGCACGGGGAGGGCTGGGCGCTGGGCCCATTTAGCACCTCAGTCCTGGCCCTCACCCAGCTGGGCCTGACCTGGTGTCTCTGGCTCAGCCCGCTGCAGGCTCCCTGCACGTTTCTTAGGGGACATCCCTAGGCCAGCTGCCCAGCTGAGCTTCCTGCCTCCCCTCCGGACCTTCCCACCACCCATCCATCCCCAAACCGCAGTCGCACAGACCGTCCCCAACACCCTTTTTATCATGTCACTCCCTGCTCGTGGCCTGCCAGTGGCTCCACAGTGCCTGTGGGAGAAAGTGCAAACATCTTCCCCCAGAATTCCTGGCTGGACCAGCTGCCCCTTCCAGCCCTTGGGCCCCCACTCAGAAGCTTTCTCCACTGGGCCAGTGCCTTGGCCTTTGGCCTCCTGCCTCCGCACTCTGCTGGAGTCCCTGGAGCAAACACCCATGTGCCCAGAGTCGGGACAGGGCTACACCCCCAGGCGTGTCACACGCTCTCACTTGTAAGGGCCGCCTGAGAGCAGCAGCCACGCAGAGCACAGGCCAAGTGCATGGCCATCCGTAAGGCCCAAATCCCTGCTTGCTTCCTCCTTTCTTCCTTGGGCCTACTAACAGGTTAATAATGACACCAAATATACAGTGCTTGTGCTGGGCCAGGTTGGAAGCAAGTATTAACTTAATCTTCCAAATAGTCTTTTAAGAGAGGTACCGCATCACTCCTGTTTTACAGATGAGCCAACAGACCAGTGAAATAATTGCCCAAGGTTGGACCTCGGGATTTAGCTCAGTGGTTCAAGTGCTTGCCTTGCAAGTACAAGGCCCTGAATTCAATCCTCAGCACCAAAAAAAAAAAAAAAAAAAAAAAAGCCTAAGGTCATGGGGCCATTTGGGGGCAAAGTAAGGATTTGAACCCAATACTTCTACCTCCTCCCTGGAAATTCCTCTTCTAGAGGCCTTCTCAAAGCTCCTCTTGCCAACATCCTGCATATGCCCCTGATATCAAGAATTAGAGCTTCACCGGAGGACACTGAGCCTTGACTTCTCCCTCCTGACCACAGTTTGGCTGAAGGTAGGTTCTTGCCCGTTTGATTTTAGGGAGCGCTTCTCCTGTCCCTATCCAGAAATGTTTTCTGATCTTTGTTTTTAAAAATAGTAAAAGCGAGTGAAAATGAATTCGGGGAAGACAGCTGGGGGCAGAAGAAGAAGAGTTTTCTGGCTTGTTGAGTGTGAACAAGTCCCTTTCCCCACTCTGGGTCTGTTTTCTCCCAGGGACAGTCTGCAAGCAGATTTAGTGGTACCTGACACCACATTTGAGGATGCTATAAAGTGAGAACATTTTTCTCCTTTCAGTTCTCCTCAATCCCCTGATTCCTCAAAGAGAATCTCCACTGTGGCCTGTGAGACATTAATGTGTTCTTCCTCCACTGAGAGTGCTCGTGGCAGCCCCTCATCTCACCTCTTCGGGGGACTCTTCTCCTCTGCCCTCAGCTGTGAAGATGCCCAGAGCCTGCACACCATAAATGGGGACCGCACTCCCCACACACAGCCTCAACTGCCATCCAGAACTGCAGTCTCCGCAGCTCCCCACCAGGTCCCAGCGAGATCCACCCCAGCTGCCCACAGCACCCCTTGTGTGGTTTCCGCTTGCCTCCTGGGCCGGCCCTCCAGCCCCCTTAACCCCTTTTCTCTGAGTCCAGCGAAGACAGTGAGTTTTGGCTGGAGCCAGAACATGCGACCTCCCTGCTCCTGTTGTATTTATAGTTACAGCTACCTTCTGTTTGTGTTGAAAGATAGGGGTGTTTTATTTATGGCAGGGAGATGGACTTTCCTTCTAATACATTTACTTTTTACGCCAGTAAATAGAAAAGTGAGTTATTTCCAGCACAGCAGTGAGAACAGAGCTCAGTGTGGTAAAAGTTGAGACCGACAACCGGGAACCACAGGACAAAAAGGTTTCTCAGCTCCTTCAAGCCCTGACACTCTGGTTTGGTTTGGACACATTCCTGGTCTCCCTGTGGGCTCAAAGAGCTTCCTAGCTGCCAGTCTCCTTCCCAGGATGGCACACTGGGTCCAGTATCTCAGGGCTGCTCTGAGGAGCCCCTGGATGCCCTGGCACTCAGGCATTCAGGCCCAGAACAGAGGGTCCCTGCAGTGGCTTAGAATGCCCGCGCCAATGACAGCTTTAATCGGAGTGCCTTGGCCTGTGTCAGGGACACCAGGATCCGGGAGCAGGCTCTAAGTGTTTCCCATCTTGGATGTGGAGCTGGTGAAGGAGGACTTGTCCCCCCATCCCGGCACCCTCCGGGCTTGAGGTAGAGATTTCGGGAAGGCCCCTTCCCCACATCTGGAGCTCGTTACACTGGGAAGCTGGAGAGGCGCAGGATATAAATGGGTCCGGCAAGGGCTTAGATAAATACTGGGATGATGGATCCATAGCAGGTTATTGAGGGGAAGTGAAAGGATGTTCCAGGAAGATCCTTAACCTTGTCAAGCTCCCGGACAAACTGTCCCCAGGGGGCCGTCTACTCAGCAGCCTCATCTCCTGCCTCTCCCCCACACGCAGCCCAGCACAGCCCAGGCAGACACTGCCCCTCCCACGGCTCCGGGCCTGCTCTCCAGCCCAGCCTTGCCTGCGATGCCCTTGCTTCCCTCTGACGTAGTTCTGGGAAGCCGTTCCTGACCACCCCGGCCGCAAAGGCCTGGGTATCCTCCATCAGGGCACCTCAGGGCTGACTTGTATGTCTGCCAGGAGAACCCAGTAGAGGGCCCATCTGTACTACCGATGTGACAAGAGTGACTCTTATTTATCAAGGGTCCATCCTGGACTCAGATGTGTGCCAAGCACCATACGTGCACTGACTCATTCGATCCACACAACAACCACAGGACGGCAAAGGTAAGGCATCCCGGTTTCACCTACAAGGAGCCTATAGCTAGGAGAGGTCAAGTGGCTTGCCCAGGGTCACACAGCGGGGAAGTGGGGAAGCAGGGACATGAATCCAGGGCTGCCCAACTGACTCCTGGCTCACAGTCTTTCTTTCTGCTATGATGCCTCTCCCAGTTGTTGGTGATTGTAGAGACGATTGGTGGGAAGAAAGAATGAGAAACTAAATATCAGCCTGTATCCAGTTCTGGTGAGGCCTATCTCTGAGCTTAATGGAAAGTGGGTTTTAGTTCCCTTGTATTTTCCACCTACATGGTAACTTTAAAGAGCGCTGCGAGGCCATTCTCCTGTCTATGCTGGTGTAAAGACAATCATATCAACATCTACAGATGAAATGATAGACATTTCAAAGAATGTTCAGCATGGCTAATCTCATGGTATGTTTCATTTGACAGATGACAAAACTAAGGCCAGGAGAAGAGAAATAGCTGACCCAAGGCCATGTAGAACCAGTGGGCAGTCAGGGTCCGAAGGCTGTGACTGGGTCCCTGTCCACGGGGCGAACCCCTGACCAGCGCTGGCTTGGGAGAAGCCAGGTTCCATGAGGGGCCTCAGTTTCTCATCTCAGTGATCCTAAATGTTCTCTGCCTCCAGGACCTTCATGCAGTATAAGAGCAGGCTCCATGACGAAGATGTGGCCCTGCAGGAGGCGACTCAAAAAAGGCCTGAGCAGTCCACAGTGCCACTCCTGGCGCCTCCGGTGCCCTCCCTGGCCACTGTCTTTGGCTTCGTGTGGCCTCACTTTGCCCACCAGGACAGAAAGCTCGGGCCAAGCATCCCGAGGAAGGCCGCATGGTGGGGATGTGGGGGACCCGGAATCAGAGTCAAGAGAGCTCAAGTCTCCCACGGGAGAGGCCACAGAAGCTTCTGGAACGGCCCGGCAGACCCAGGACAGAGCTCCCACCTCCAGCTCTAAGGAGACCTGGGAAGATGTTGGCTCAGCCATGGCCAAAATGCTGACCGGGCCCGCCTATGACAGTGCAGCTGAGATAACAGGGATCCTATTTCGGCGCGACACTCCTGGGCAGATAAGCACACCTCTCTGTGCCTTCCGCCAGACTCCCGTCAGCCCCAGTGCAGGAAGCAGACACCTGTGGGCGGCAGGGACAGCACCCATCCGCCCCAGCAGCTTACAGGCTGGCTCCCTGTGTGACCTTTGTGAGGTCCCAGCCCCTCTCTGGGCTTCAGCTGACAAATGAAGGGCCTGGACTTGACCAGCATTCTTCAAATTTCTGTGCCTTCTGAACTATTGTCAGGACTTTAGCCATTTCCATGTCACCCCTTGAATTATACTTTACTTTTAAATTGACTCACCTCTTTTTAATGAAATAAATTCATTCATAAGGGAAAAATCAGGTTACTGCTATAATTAGAAGAAATCCAGCACCAATCCCATAACTGAAGGCAGTCTGGGGAGGCGGTTGAGAGCACGGGTTGTGCAGCCAGCTGCCTGTCGTAATCCTCGCTCTGGCATTGAGTAACCTCTCTGTGCCTCAGCTTACTCATCTGCAAGATGCACAAGGGTGCCTATCAGCTATCCTCGTAACACAGATGCAGGGAGGTAATATTTGTCAAGCTGCCTATGTGCTCTGTTAAATAAAAATACAAACTAAACTGTGCACAAAAAAAATGAGAAGATGCCCTAGTGGGGTCTGGGCCTGGGATCTGCTTTTCCCCATTGAAAAGGGTGATTAGGGGCTGTCAGAGAGGTGTCGGAGACGTGCTGGCAGCAAACAGACTTTCTCCTTGAGTAATCGGCAGGCGCGGAGAGAACTCTCTGCCGTGTGATTCAGCGTTATTTAATGCCATTTCCGTGTTCCCTCGCGCCTGCTCTGCCCGACACCCTGGTAAACACAGGCCCGGAGCATGTCTCAAGTCTGGCCTTGGTGACCCAGAACACCAGGGGCTAGGAGCAAGACTCTGACTCCGCTGGAGGGTCCCAGCCCGGCTCCCACCCTACACAGCTCCCTCCCCACAGCTCGCTTGCCCAGAGCCCTTCCCGCTCAGCCCTGCCTGCCCGGTAGGCCGGCTCACCATAAACTTTCCCACTCCATGTCTTTCCACGGAGAGGCAGCTCAGGGAGGTACACGGAGCAAGGACCTTAAATTCCATTCTCACACCTGCGAGCTGCGTGACCTTGGGCAAGTCACGTCCTGCTCTGCTCCATTTCCTCAGCGGCTTCGTAAAAATACAACTACCTGCCTCGGAGGGCAGCGGGGGGCTGGCCAGCGAGGTAAGGCAGGCTCAGGGCTCCGTACAGCTCTGGGCACACAGGCAGTACTCACTAGATGACAGTTGTTAGGGCCTGTCAAATAAGTAAATTCAAATCGGAGGGGAAAGTCCTCTGTCACACCAGTCTTGAGGTCAGTAATAGCAGCATCTGTGCGTCCTTCTGTATGTGTCCTTCTAGGTGTCCAGGAGGGCTGGGCCAGCCTGCTCATCTCAGTCTCCTCGACCCTTAGTGCAGGGTCCTGGGACTCAAAGGAGGCTGCTCCGATAAACAAGCTAACAAAGTAGTACTAGTCCAGGGTCTCGGCCACCCTACCCACGGGGAGGAAGTGTGTCCTTCCCCTCTCCACCTGAGCCCGATGGCTTCGGCTTCCTTCCCCTTCCCTCGGAGAGAGGACAAGAGAGACAGCTTTCCTCAGTGGGAGCTGACGCCACGTGCAACCTGGGACATCAGAGGACCAAAGAATACCTCTGTCATTGTCATGGAATGGAGCGAGCACCTTGGTCTGAGTTCTTGATCTACTTCCAGGTTTCTGCTGGCTGTTTATGACGTGCCCAGCCCCAGCCTAGGCAGGGGGAAGGGGTGGGGACAGCGGATTCTAGAAGAAACTCATATCCCAGTACCTCTGTTTCTCTTTTATCCGGGACACCAATAAGTGCTGGTAACCAGCAAAGCCAAGAAGGACAAAGGAATAAATGACACAGGCCTTGATGACAAAGCTCACAGACAAGACGCCCCACGACATGTAAAGCCCACCCTGTTTATACAAAAAATAGTATATATTCTGCTATTTTAATTTCAGGAAATTTGAATCCAATTTATATAAAAAGAGCACCCAGAGAGCTTTTTTTTTTTTTTTTTGAGAGCTTCCCAGCTTCAAGGTGAAAAGGGAAGCAAGCTGGGAGGTACAGATGAAGGGCAATAAGAACCTCAGTAGTCAAATTTTACCTCAGTAGTCAAATTTTACTTAATTTGCACCAGGCACTAGGAACTTTATGTTATGTTTTAAAAACCTGGTGAAAGAGATAAAATTACTTGCCCCATTCTGCTGATGGGAAGATGAAGGCAAGAAAGGCTTAAGTAATTTGCTGCAGAGGCAAGCCAGGATTTGAAGTAGGAACTCTGGCTTTCAAGTCACCCTGGTTCCTAACCACTATGCAATGCTGCTCTACTCTCTACCTGGGGTTTTCCACTGGCTTTGCACAACCCCGCCAGGTGGGTGTTATTGTCTCATTGGCCAAACAGAGTTGCTGAGCCTAGAGATGAAGTGACTTGCCCAGATTTACAAAGCACATCAGTGGCAGTGTGGGGCCGCCCAGCCCATTGTCCTTTTCCTCCTTCAGACTGGCTCAGCTCACGGTAGGCACGACAGGTTCCCGAGCTCATGCCACCAGCAGCAGGAAGCAGACAAGTTCATTCCAGGGGACGAGACAGGGCAAAACCGAGTCCCGCAACGGCACAGGAATCCCGGCAGCTGCTCTCCCAAGGTGCCGCCCCTGCTGGCAGAGATCCTGGATGACTGGGGGTCTGGCGATGCCAGGCTCAGGCCACATATCACGCCAAGGTGCTGGCTCTGCTCCCCCACGCGTGTGAGTCACCGCTGTGCCCTCCACCTCCGGTCCCTGGCTCTGCCCAGCAGGAACTTAGAAAGTCTCAAGCCCCTCTCAGTTTGCCCCTTGAGGATGACAAGGGGTCCCTGGCACTGCCTCGTCAGGCTAGAATCTGCAGACTGGAAGCGACCTTGAGCAAAACACTTCACCTGGGACAATGTCAAGGACTAAATAATAGAATTCAGTAAAAGCACTCAGCATAGTGCTTTGACGCATAGAAAGTGCTTAATATAGTTTATCCATGATTAATACAATTAACCTGGCCTGGACCTGTCTGTGGTCCATGGCTGCTTTGACTACGATGGACAGACACAGCCTTCCTGGCTCCGGCCCCGGTCCAGGGACCAAACAGGGCAGCAAGGAGTCCCACCAACCCTGACTGCCTCAGTTTCTGCAATGACGCAGCTGATGCGGAAACCTGAGTTTCAGTCCTAGCCCTGTCTCTGGCCTGCTGTGTGATCTGAGGGTGGCCGATCCACCTCTCTGGGCCTCAATTTCCCCTTCTGTAAAGTAAGAGGCTTGGAGGGGGCTCATGAGCCCTGACCATCTGCTACTTCATTATTTATTTCATCACTGAAGTACCACTCGAGGGACAGGGGGCACGTCCTAACTCCTTTATAGAAACGGGGAAAGCAGGCCTGGGAGCTGAGCGGTTTACATCGCAGGGCTGCTATAGAGCCGCAGGACGCAGTAGGAACGAAGCATGTGGATTCGGCCTCAAACTCAGCCAGGCTGAACCCTAGCTCCTCCCTCCCGGGAAGAAAGGTCATGGAGAAGACTCCTGATCCAACTTCCTACCTGGAAGGATGGGGCGAGCTCTCACCCGCAAGAAGTGGTCTGGGTGTCAAAGTGTGTCCAGGGGCCTCACACAGTGCCCATCCACACCGGGTGGCCGGTCACAGAACTTGGTTACCCTTTGCCTACGGCCAGTTCCACCATCTCCTCTCTCCCCTACAGAAGACTCTGGCCTGGCTTACTGCAGCTCCAAGGATGAGGACATACAGGGCGGGCCCAAGCTGGGGCCAAGAGCCACCCCCACAAATACACTATCTCTGCCAGCCCTCTCGGGTCCTTCCAGTCTCCAGACACATGCCATGCGCGCTCTGCTGGGCCTCTGCCTAGGCTGACCCTGCTGCTTGGTGCTCTCTCCCTTCTCCTCCAGCCAGGCTAGCTCCACCCATGTCTCAATGTTACCTCTTCCAGGAAGTCCTCTCTGCCTCATGCCGAAGCCCAGCCTCCCTAACGACCTCCTCTAGAGTAGCTGTCACAGATGCAGCTGTCCCACGTCTAGGAGGTTCCCTGATGACCGTGTGCTCTGTTACCAGATACTGGGGCCCATGAAGCCCAGTGTCCACGCCTGCAGCAGGTGCTTGGTGCTTGCTGGATTTTGATCAGAGCAGAACCGTTACTCTGCAGCTGGAGGTCTTTCTCACCCAGCCTCGTGGTACGCAGAGAAGTCAGACATCCCAATCTCACCATGTCCCCATTTCACAGGCTTACAGCCAAGTGTGAACAGGCTGGGGAGACAGGCTTGGACAGATAAGCCGGGGACTGTCAGAGAAAGCAGGTGAGCGCCTGTGGGCTTACCAGCTACATCTGGGCTGATGCCAGGCCTTTCCTGTGCTCACGGCTGCTGACAGTCGTAGGCCCAGCTGGGTCCCCTGCCAGCCCCCTCATACAGACCAGCATACTCTCATTACAGTATCTCAACTCCCGTGATGCTCACCCCGCTTAGAGATGCAGGAAACTGAGGCTCAGAGGTGAAGTCATGTGCCCAAAGTCAAACCACTAACAAATGGGAGGGATGTAGTTTGCAGTCATTTTTAAATTGAGCTATAATTTACATTCAGTAAAATGCACGGATCTTAATACAGCTCAATGCATTTTTTCAAATGTATATATACCCATGTAAGGACCATCCAGAAAGTTCTTCACGCCCCTTCCTCACCAATCGATAGTCCTCCCTCTTCACATGCAATCGCTCTCCGGACTAATTTCCATTGATGAGTTTTGCCTGTTTTTGAAGTCCCTATAAAGGAAACCCCGCAGTACAAAATCTTGGCTGTCTGGCTTCTTTCTCTTGGCATAATAACCTTGAGATTTACCCAGGATCCTGTGTGTTAGCAGCAGTTTGCTCTTTATTATTACTGTGTGGTTTTCTGCCAAGCAAACACAACACAATTTATTTCCCCATTCTTTGCTGATGGACATTTGGGCTGTTTGCAGTTGCAGGTAATTACGAGCAAAGCTGCTAGGAACATTCCAGCCTCGTCCTTGTCTTTGGTGACCACGTGTACTCATTCCATTAGGTCCACCCTACACAGGGGCCACGGGGCAGGCGTTCGTTTCGCTTCGTGAGAAATAGCAAAACGATTTTCCAGGGGGATTATGTGACTGATTTTACTCACATCCTTGTCCCAATCTGTTCTTTAGGGGAATCATGATTTAGGGTGATTTTTATTTTAGATAAAGCTGATTCGTTATATTAATAACAAAAGGTGATGATACATTTTAATACTACTGAGTGATTTCCATTAGAAACAAATTCACAAATCAATTACAAGCCCTTTGTCAGAACTCCTATGTTGTAATGTCGGGGTTCAGATAAACTCAGTCTATGAGCTGTTGCCCTGGGTACCAGGTCAGGCTTCCTTCTCAGAGCCTGGGAGCCCCACCCTGAAGCAGACGACATCTCTATTTGTGAAGGTGGTGGAGGGGGCCTCTTACGTGCCAAGTACTGTCCTCAGAGCTTTAGGGACACCATCTTCCTTAAGCCTCCCAGATGCACGGTGAAGCAGTCAGCGGTGACCTGATTTTACAGAGGGGAAACTGAGGCTCAGGCAGGTGAAATGCCTCAGGCTGGGTCTCCCAGGGAACAAGCTGACACTGGCAAGTGGCCTCTTAGGATGTAAGGGAGGGTGTGGGTGGGCCCTGGGTTGATGTGACCCCTCATAGCAAAAGTATTCCTAAGTGTTCCATGCCTTAGCAGAGTCGGCACTTAATAAAAGCTTCTTGGTAACTGAGTGACTAATTGAATGTGGACGTCACAGTAGAAATGGGACAAGGAACCCTGGGCAATCCTGAGTGCCAAATTTCTTTCCCCAGAAAGGCAATATCGAGGCACTTGGACTATTCATCAGTGACCCCTGTTCTGATCTGGGTGAGGCCGAGGAGATGGGACATTGGACAGAGCTCCAGCTCCCCTCTTTGTTCCCCACTTTCCACCAAAAGTCTTGCCTTTATTCCTGACCAGTGCTGGGCCCACCCCGCATGCCGAAAGGGCTGTCCATCTCCAACCTGGCTCTTGCTGAGCACCCTCCTACATTAGCCAGGGCAGCCACTTCCTGGTTGGGCAGGTGCCCAGCCACCCTGAGCCTCAGCTTTCTTGTCTCTGAAGCAGGGAAACAGACAGGAGGCAGGTGGCCCAGTGCGTGTTCAGCTCTGCAAGCCCTTGAGGGAGAACAAGCCTCACAGCTTTGGTTTTTGTTCTTACACCGAACAGACCAAGTTTGCTTGTGAGAGGAGACCAGGCTGTCAAGGCAAATGCACCCTGGCTTTCCAGGCCTTTTCGGTCACATTCCAAATCTGCCCGATACAGGAGGACAGATGGGCCACCGTCCATCTACTCACCCAGCAAGTGGTTAAGTGCCTACTATGTGCCAGGAGGTACTCCAAATGTCAGGCAGTGAGCCTGACCAGGCACCTCATGGGGACCCCTTATCTCCTGTGGAGAGACAGGAGGGCTAGGGATTTAGATAAGAGGGAGACTGGGGGGCCAGGACTGGGGGAGGGGAAACGGGAGGCTCCGGGAAGTCGGCCTGAAGGGGTTTGACTTAGAAGGAGGGTAATAAAGTGGAAGGACAGAGTGTCATGTGTCAGGTTAGGGCACAGGTCCCAGCAGCCCCGGGGTGGAGGAAGGCAGGGTGCTCTGATGGGATCTGAGGGCGGGGCCTCCGAAGCCAGCACCGGCCGCTGCCCACGCTGCCCACCGTGAGCTTCACAAACAGATCTGCACGGCGCCTTCCCTGTCTGTAGAGTGTTGCTGGCCTGGAGGAGCCGGTGGGGGTGGGACCTGTCCCCTCCACCACCACAGGGGTTCTTGGAACAGAAGGGAGTGGGGTGCACAAGCTGGGGCCCAATCCCAACCTCTAGCAAGAGAAGGCTGAGCCACTCGGGGACCAGTCCCCAGTGTTCCTTCACAGAAGCCGTGTTGAGAACATGACATGTCCTGTCCCATAACCAGGAAGAGGTCCTGCTCTGCTCCTCACTGTGCTGATGAAGAAAATGAGGCCCAGAGAGCTGAAGACACTTGTCCAAGGCCACCCACGTCAGCAGAAGCGGTGAAGCCAGCCCAGCACCGACACTGTAGACCGGGCCTTCTCGGGCTGCCAGAGGGCGGGCCCTGGAGGAGCCGGACGTAGGAAGAGAGTCTCAGGCGGGGGAATGGCACAGCCAGGATGGCAGGGAGGAAAGGGCGCTGGAGCTCAAGCAATGGCCAGACATTCGGGTCTCAATGGGGCATGGTGCTCCGGGTGGTGCTGAGAAACCTACAGAAGTGGTTTTAGCTGTGACCGTGACAAGAAAGGCCCAAGAGCACTTCTGCTCACCCCTGGTGCCACAAGTCTGGCCTTTTAGGGGGTGCAAGCAGCATTCCACTGGGCTGATCAGCGTCCTGCAATGGGCACAAAGTCCCACAGAAGGGAGAACTGCCCGGCCCAAATGTAAATACCAACCTCATTAAAACAATATAGGTGATTAGACCGTCACACCCCCTCTCCAAAGGAGGACAACAGACCCCTTTTGCTGACCACCGGGGGCAAAGTGCCTGGCTTATTGGCACTATTAAAAAAGATCTCAGAGTCACTGGGGACCTCAAACTGAGTACAGGGAAACAACTGAAGGCTCAGGCAAATCATTTGGGCCTGAGGCTTCAAAAACAGGGTTTATTTAGATAATCCCTTGCCAGGCCTCCCTGCCTCAGCGCCTAGTTTCTCTGAGGATTTATTTTGTGAAAATGTCTCTCTCAACAAGTAAGTTATCCTATCCTGAGCTGACGAGGGAATTCTTCTGTGTTCAAAACCACAAGCCCTGGGCAGCCCTCCTGCAGCCCGGCACAACTTTTTGCAGCGTCAGGTTATGAATCACTCAACAAATCGGAGGTGCGTCCAGGCCCGCTAGGCTCAGGGGAGGGGAGCTCCTCCTGCTAGGAGGGGCAGGCTGTGACTCCCTGAGTCCCCTGCAGAGGACAGCAGAAATGCCCAGGACCTGGAGGCCTTGGAAGGACCTGCAAGCCAGGTCTTCTTATTATCTGAGCTCAGAGACACGCTCAGGGAAGGGACCATGGGGACCAACGCCAAGGATGGCAGAGTAGAAGCCGAAGCCCTGAGTGTGCCTCTCGATGCCAGCAGAGCCACAAGAACACACCTGCTCCCTGCTGAGGCCACAGCAGTGCCACCCACAGCCTGTGAGACCCCAGGACCCCAGGGTCTGACCCTTGGAAGACTGGGGAACACCATGACCTGGGGACCCCCATCATGGCTGAGGAACACCTCTCCTCTGTGTCGATGCCAACCTCAAGGCTTGCTTTGAGCCCCGCTTTCCCAGAATACTCTGCAGCAGAGTACTGGCACATAGTAGGGCCTCAGTAAACAACTGCTGAACGCAAAGAAGGACTACACGACTAAGATGGCCAATGACAGTGCTGCACTCCCTAAATGGCCACTGCGCGAGTGCCTTGAGGAATGAATGCACAGAGGGGTGGATGCGGTGTGGTCCCAGGACGGGGAAGGGCAAGGAACTCCTGTGAAACTCACATCCTGGATCTGCTACTTCCTAGTTGGATGACTTCCGGGAAATCACTGCTTCCATGCAACTTGGCCTTCTCAGCTGCAGTATGGGGAACGGTAACACCCACCACGAATGGCTGTCAGGAGGCTCCCACAAGACGAGGTGTGAGGGCTCAGCACCTGGCCCCCGTGTGTGCTCAGAGATGAAGACTGTTACTCTCGGGACCATCACTGTGCCTGACAGTGCCAGAGTGTTTGGGGACCGAGAACACGTGGGGTCTCTGGAGAGGCCGCTGGCACAGAGCCAGGGAGAGCCAGGCATATTTAAGAACAAGGGAAGGACAAAAGACAAAGAGGAAGGGAAGCTAAGACCAGGCTCCACCTCCTTCTAGGCTCTCTCTGGTTTCAGGCACATCAGAACAGCCTGTGCATTATGATAATTTCCTCCCACTTCCAAGGTCTGGTGGGGGTGTCACGCTGAGTTGTAAAAGCCTCTAGGATAGAGGAGGAAGTTATTTTTATGGGCAGACAGTGTATTCATTCATCCCTTCATTCATAAAACATCAGTGGGAGCCTGGGCTAAGGGACCCTGTGCTAGGCACTGGGCCCTGGGATGAAGATAAGAAAGTCTTTACGTTCCTTCCAGAGAGCAGTGGAGGACGCCATTGTGGATGAAATTTAGCCACACCTTGGGGTTCTAAGGCCATCTCTGTAAGAGAGATGGGTAAAGAGCCAAGGATGGCTATAGCAAGATGACTAACAGAGAGATATTTGAGCTGGGCCTTGAAGGATGAGTAGGAGTTTGCTAGAGACACCTGAAAAAAGAGCATTCATTCTAGGCAGTGGCTGGGGCCTGAATGAAAATCTGGGCACAGGGGAATTTATGACATGTATGTGTGAAGTCCAGAGTTTGTGGATGAGAAAGACAAGCACAGTGCAGAAACCACCAGGGGCCAGGTATCAAGTAGCTGGAGCTTGACCTTACTTTTTTAGACAAGGAGCCCAGTGGACAGGGGCAAAACATGGTCTGGACTGCAGTTTGGAAGACTGCATGGTGAGGCTCTGTGGGGTCCAGCAGCCCCCACAGAGATGGCCCAGCAGGGGAAGGGTGAGGCCTGGAGGTCGGAGGTCAGATGTAGGGATGGGTGGGGGGCGCGGGGAGTCACAGAAATGGCAGGGGAGGGTGGCTCTGGCTGGGGACACTCTCCTGAGAGGCAGACAGATTAGAAACTAAGGCACTGGATGAGTGGCTGGATATCCTTAGTCAGACCAATAGCTGGAGGCAGACGCCTGCAGGCATCTGTGGGGAGCCCCGAGTTCTCCAGGCACACAGCCACTGCCAAGGTGGCAGCTGAGATTTCCAAACCCATTGGCCACCCCCAGGCTCCCCTCCTCCCCCAGCTGACGGGGGAGGCGAGGGGAGGCAGGCTGAGCCCTGTGTCTCAACGCTGGGAGCTCCATTATCCTCCAGGCCGTGTGACCCCCTGCTGCCACCCCACAGTCCTGGGAAGAAAGGCTCCACTCTGACAAGAAAGCCCCGTTCGAGGCTGGGCCTGGGGCCGGGCAGCGCCTTTATGCACAGTGACCCTGCCACAGCGTCAGCCCTGCAGTGAGCCGGGCTGCAGAGGCCACCCCTCCCTGAAGGGCGGAGCCCAGTGAGCCGGGGAAGGGGCCTCCTCCTGGGGTCCATGGGAACCAGACTGAAGCTTCTCACCTCCTTCCCGCCCCTCAGGGAACCCCCTTGGGCTGATGGGATCAAGGTGGCCGTGAGGTGGGATAGTCACACAGAGCCCCTGCTGATACACTGGATGCGGGGGAGCAGAAGACTCTGGCTCCCAGAATCATCTGGGAGGAAGGCGGAAGGGGAGATGGTTTTGTGCCTCTGGGGTCAGCCCTGGTCTCGCTCTCCACACCAGCCAAGGGAGAGGGGTTTCCTCCTTCCCCAGTGCCCCCCACCCTCAGGCCAGCCTGCTCAATCTCCCTCCAGGTACCATCTTGCCTACCCCTCCCCAGACGTCTGTGTTCTCTTCCACACACTCCCCTCCATGACAGCAACCACAATGGCCAACTACCATGATCTTTGGGTTTTGTCTGTGTTTGGTGCTGGGGATGGAACTCTGAGCCTTCATATACAAAGCATGTACTCTACCACTGAGCCACACCCCCCAGTCCAACTGTCATCTTTATAAGCACTTTCTTTGTGCCAATCATGGTGCAAAGAAATCATGCCTCTCTGTACTATACTGTCACTCTCATTTAACTGACAGGGAACTGAAACTCAGAGAGGGAAAGCAGCCCATCGGAGGTCACAGAGCATCAGAGTGGCTGAGCCAGGATTTGAACCCAGGCCCATGAGAGCCCACACACTTACCCTTACGCTGCTCTGCTAATAAGAGGCGAAGAGGCAGAGGTTCTGCCTGACTCCCAGAGACCTCACCAGTTCTCAGCCCTCTCCTTCAGCCCTACCCTGGAGGACATATGTTTGCAAAGAGCCTTGAGTGCCAAGCAAAGTCGGCAGACTGGCCTGGGGTGAGAGGGAAGCTTTCGGGGGAGACAAACACCCATAATTTAAGCCACATGAGTCCCAGCTTAAATTGCAGATTTTCCACCGTGCAGAGCTGAGCAAGCAGCTCAGATCACACTCCTAGGAAGAAGGTGAGGAGGCACCCTGCTGGGAATTCCCAGGGAGCTGGAAACCCTGCGCTTACCCCCCAGCTCTCCAGGCTCTCAGGCCTGGGGTGAGCCTGCACCTCTTTTCCAAATGTGGACTCTAACCGTGGGCATAGGAGTCCACCAGAGGCCCGGGTTCTGGACAGAAGCCTCAGGAGGCTGCCACTGCACACGGCTCTGGAGTCAGGCAGGGCTGCTTCAATTCCTTGCTGTCCAGCCTTAGTGAGTGCCGCCCTCCCTGAGCCTCGGTCTCCCTGCCTTGCAGGGGCTTCAGGGGGCAGTGTTTAAAAGGCATCAAGCACCTGGCCTGGCATAAAGCAGGTGCTCAGCAAAATGGTGTGGCCAGCAGCACAGAGCAATCTGACAGCAGCATGTAAAATCTGAGTCCCCTGAAATCCTCTCTCAAACAGTGCGTCTGTGTGTGTGTGTGTGTGTGTGTGTGTGTGTGAGTGTGTGCACACAATTTTCTGGGAAGAGGGAATTTATCATCTTTGGCAGTTTCTCAAGGCTCTTCATGACCCAAAAGAAGTCAGGAATCAACAGCCAAAGGACATCCTACTCTCTTGGGGCGGACACATTTCTAGGCCTTGGTTTCTCCACTGAAGATGGGGCAGCCTCCCTGCCTGCCTCCTAAGGATGTTACGAGGTTCGGAGAGACCGTGGAGGTGGCAGGGTGCTGTAAACTCTCCAGGGTGGGAGGGGAGGGGGATTTATCCTGCTGATGAGGCAGCAGGGCCAGCTGCCTGCAGGCCCGGGCCGCAGAGAGGCCCTGCTCTGCCCCAGGCTCTGGAGCCTTGAGTGGTGGGTGCAGGAGCTCCCCGTGGGGGAGGCTTCTGGCTGTGCTTTTGTTTTTGGAGGCCAGGAGGCCAAGAATCTAGAGCCCTGCGATCAACTCCTGGCTCTGTCCCCAGCAAATCACACCAGCCTGAGGGAGAAGTTAAGAGCGTGGACTTCTGGTATCAGAAGACAACGGGTTCAAACCCCAGTCCTGCCGCCGGTGGGATGCGTGGTCTTGGGTAAGTCACAGAACCTCTCAGTTTGCCCATCTCTTAAACAGAGATAGTAACCATCCTACCTTGAAGGGGGAGATTCCATGAGGGAATGTATTTAGTTCAGAATAAAACCACAATGCATAAATGCTGATTACCAACATATGCTGAGCCTCATGAGTGACTCTGTAAAGTCCGCTCTTTAAAATTACTGTTTTTTAACATGCATGCTATTAAAATGCTGTAATATTTTTCATTATCGTGACTTCTCAACAGATGACACTGCGCGAATCCTTTGTGCTCTGAGTCTTGGTCTCCCCATCCGAAAGAAAAGAGGCTCACCAGAAAGGCACTGAGGAGGGGGCGCCTATAGAGAACTTGGACAGTCCTGGGCTCAAAGTTCAGGACAAGGCCCCTTGAGCCTCAGTTTGTGCATCTGTGGGATGGGTCTCGGCACTGGCCGAGTTTGGGTGGATAACTTAATGCCAGGTCCGGGGTTAGGTGCCGCTGGTGAGGAGACGCAGACAAGGCAGTCTTCTGCCAAGCAGTGGGTCACAGTGCCACCCCTCCCAGGACGGCAGGAGGAGCCAGCAGGACAGTGAGTGTGAACATGTCTGCGAAGACCCACACACACGCCAGCTGCTACTCAGCCTTCAACTGCAAATCAAAAAACAAAGCGGGGTTGCCTAAATATTTACCTGCTAGGCAAAAGATCCCTCTAAGCAAAAGCACAAGAGGCAGCTTTGCTGTGTATGCGAGTGTTCGTTCGTGCATGTGTGCACTGGGTGGGGGGGAGTGGAATGAAATGAGGTCATATGGAAATGAACTATTTTTATTTCGACAAGGCATTTTAAAAATACTCTTAATTATATGAAGATGGGGGAAAGGTTTTCTCAAAAATTAGAGAGAACTGTTCAAGCTGCCCTCTGGCCCCCACACCCATACCCAAACCCTCCCGCCTCCAGGCATCGCCCACTGCCTTCTCCAGCCCCCTCACCTTTCCCAGGCCCCGTGCAGCTCCTGGCGCCCACTCCTGGGAGGCAGCTGGCCCACACATCTGGGCAAAAGGGAGCCAGAACTCGCCGAGCCCCACCCTCGGAGTCCTTTCCAAGAGGGCTCTGGTTTCACCCTTGCAGCCCTGGGAGGTAGATCCTCTCCTTATCCTCTCGGCCCGGATACAGGAAGCCCATCAGCTCTGGGCTCAGGGTTGATGTGCTTCCTGCCTGAGGTCACTCGGCCTATAGGAAGGGACTCAGCCCAAAGAAGGGACTGCAAGTCCAGAGACCAAGCTGGGGCAGCCCTAGTACTGCACAAACCCAGGATCAGGCAGGCTCCTGCTGGGGGTGGCTGGAAGAGAGAGGCACAGACCTTACGAAGGTGTGCCCTGCGCTGGCCTCTGCCTTCCGCACAGTAGTCCTTTACTGGGCCCCTATTATGTGTCACAACCTACAGATGAGGAAACTGGAGCTCGGAGTGGTGAAGCTGCTTGTCCCCAGCCACACTCGCAAAGAGCCAGCCTTGGACCTGAACCTGCCGATTCAGCCGCAAAACCCCTCGGACAACCGTCCTCCAAAGCAGGCCCCCAGCTCCTGAGAGGAGAAGGCACATGTGCCCAGTTGCCCACAGGTCCCGACGACACCTTCCCTGCCCTCTGCCCTGCTCTCCCTGCGGGATGGTCCAGCACGTGCTGGTGTTGCCAGTGTGGCTGCCAGGAGATGAAACTGTCAGCAAATTACTAATTTACACTAGAAACCAAAAGACAGATGCTTCCACATCACAAACGCCAGCAGAGCCAGGGTGAGAAGAAACACAGGGCGCACCCTCTACTCTCACCACGCCGTGTGAATCGAGCCAGGGGCAAAACCAGGGTCATCACTGACTGGTCCCCCGGCCTGCCCGGCCAGCCAGCACTTGACCTCCCATCCCCACCCCGCGCACACACCTGTTCCCTCATGGCAGCCACAGGAACACTGATGAAGCCAAGTCAGATCCTGAACCTCCTCACACCCTCCACAGCTCCCATCTCACTCAAGTGGCAGCCCAAGTCCTGCCCAGCCCCCTGCTCTCCCCAACCTCTGCTCCCACCCTGCCCTCACCTTCCGGCTCCAGTCTGCCTGTACATTGCTGCCACAGGGCCTTTGCCCAGACTGTGCCCTCTGCCTGCAATGCCCTCTCCGGCATGCACAGGCTTCCTCCCTGCTCACACAGGCCTCTGCTCAAACATCTGTCCTCTCCCCAGAAAGGCCTTCCTGCACCCTCCTCGTAGCTGGCCCCGCGCCCTTCCTCTGTGGAGTTTCCTTTCTACTTTTCCCACCTATTCATGCACACTTGTCATCCACCTTGCCCAGAGAAGGACAGCTCAGGCGGCAGGGCAAGTTAGAGCTGGCTCCTATAACTTGCCCACTGTCACACGGCTGGCCGGAGGCTTGGATGTTGAGACACCCAAAGGCCAGGGAGGCTGGTTGCCCCACTGAGTGTCACTGAGCACCAGGAGAAAGGCCCCTGGGCTTGATGTCCACTGGGTCTGAATGCATGCTGTCCCCACTTACTAGCTGTGTGGCCCGCCCAAGTCACCTCCCCTCTCTGAGTGCCGAGAGCCGCATTCACGCATCTGGGAGAACAATCCCCGAGCCTCTCCAACAGGAACTGCGCATGGCAGCACGTGGGCTCCGAAGGCCAGGCCCAGGCTGCCTCCTTCACCTCCCGTCGCACACCCCTCCCTGGGGTCTGGCCCTGTGCCAAGGCCCTGCAGGCTTCAATACCAGTCTGTTCAATTAGAGGGAGATGATGGATGTCACAGCACTCTGCCAACTGTCACCCAGAAGAACACACAGGAGCATATCCTCCTTTCACTTCTCCTTGATCCGGGGATTCCTCATTCATTCCCCCCAGTCGACACATTAATTGAGCACCTACTACGGGCCAGCCATGATGCTTGGTCTGGAGAATCTGGTGATGAAGCAACTCAATCATGGTCCCTGATTATGGAGTCTATAGTATAATGGAAAGGAGAGAGCAGATCAAGGAAACATACTAATTATTTTAAAATTGTAACTTAGACAAATGCTGTAATAGATCTACTCATGGAGCTATCTGGGGCTGGGGAAGGTGGAGGATGGGTGAGAATATCCCAGGTGGTGAGGGAATGGCACTCCAGCTGGAGGCATCAGTCAGTGCAAAGGCCCTGGGGTGGGAAGAAGGTGAGCGACAGTGAGAGACCAAAAGGCCAGAGTGGCTGGGATTGTAAGAAGTTGATGATCAGTGCAGAAGAGCCTGCGTGAGTAGCAGTGGGGGGGCCACAACAGGGCCTTTGGGCCCAGGGAGGGTGGGTCCTTATCCCCCCAGCTATAGGAAGCCATGGACACGGGTTAGAGAAACAGAAGGACTGGATTCAAAATCTACCGCTGGACCAAGTCCCGCTAATCTAGGTCCGTGTGTCTGTCCCACTGTGGCCACAGTGCAGTGTCAGGCTCAAGCGCCCCAGCGTGGACACTGCTTAGCCAAAGCGACAGCAGGTGAGAATGCCCACCACTTGGGGGACTGAGCACCCTGACGCTGGCTGCGGTCTACCCTGCTGGCCAAGGTCTGCTCAACAGCGTGGGTATCACAGAGAATTAAAACCGGCCCAGCTCTCAGGCACCTTGATGCGGCTCCCCCTGTGATCCTAACCGGGAGGCATTACCCCGAGCGAGCAGATTATCAGGATGTGTAATTTCTGCAATAAACACAGCTGTGTTTGTTTCTCCGCACTGCGCCGCAGACGGAACAGCAGTCTGGCCTGCCGCGTGCAGCTGGAACCTCGCACCTTGGACGGACGCAGGGAACGGAGAAGACGCCCCTCCTGGGCTGTCATCCTGCGGGAGAATCTGCCTGGGGCAAGTGGCCAGAGCACAGGAGGAAGGGATAGGGAGCCTCAGTCTCTCCCTGAGATGGAGGCGGGTCCCCATCAGGACAGCTGGCCTTAGAGGTGCCAGCTGTGGGAAGACCCCCTGGGGAGCACCCTGAGACGCACCAGCTGTGGGAAGGCGCTTCCTGGGAGCACCCTGAGAAGGTCCGGTTCAACCCTGGAGCTTTCCAAATGGAAAACTGAGGTCCAGGGGACGGGAGTGGAGAGAAGAGAGCAATGGATGCAGGTGTCCAACCCAGGTTTTGTGCCTGGCCATGCCCAGGTCCCAGCTGCACAGCTCACAGCCTGCAGGGTCACATGGAACTAAATTTCAGTCCCAGCACCACTGTCCATCCTCCAGGAGCACGGGCAAGTCACAGGCAATTTGGCTGAGGCTCAGTTTCCTTACTTCCAAAATGTTTTGAGGTTTAAGCAGGATTTTGTGCAGTGCCAGGCATGCAGTAAGGACCATAGACACGAGAGCTCCTCATTTATTCATTCATTCATCCATCCATTCATTCATTCATTCATTCATTCAGGAGTTGTTTATTGGACACTTGCTATGTCCCTGGCACCAAGGATACTGCAAACAAGAGACAGAAATCTGCCTCTGAGCAGCTTACATTCTTTATGGGGAGAAAAATGATGACTAAATAATATTTTATTTTTATTATTATGATGCCCTTTTTACAGCAAGGAGAACTGAGGTTTGTAGTGGTGAAGTAATTTTTTTAAATGCCCATTATTTGCTTTCAACTCACCTCACTCTCAAAAAGGCCAGAGGCAGATGTTAAATGACAGGTCCACAAATAGAAAAGCGTATCACAGACTTTAAAGATCTTATACCCCTCAGAAAGAATGTTGGTGACCATGGGCCCATGTTCCTGTCCTGCTACTGGCTTCATATGACCTCAGATTGCAGTCCTTTTCTGGGCCTCAGTTTCCCTACATGTTCAGCTTTGACATTTTACTTGGCATTTGCATTCTGGGACGGGTGCTGGGGTGCTGCAAGGGCTGTCTGAGCTCTATGGAGGAGCTGGGCCCGGCAAAGTGCCTGGAACGTTTTCTTGCCCCCAAGAAGTGATGTGACAGGAAGGGATAAGATCCAAGGAGCTACCTGGGAGCCGGGTGGCTTTAGTGAGAGGAGACAGGAGGCAGCCGCTGTCCTGCCCTGACTTGTTCTCTCTGTCACAGGCTCTATCATTCTGGACCAGTCTGGGCTCCTGCTGCCAGAGTAGCAGGTAGGGCAAGTGTAGCCCACATTCAGGGCCGGGATAACGGGGACCCGGCAGCCCTCCAGGCCCCCGCCTGCCCTCCCTGCTCTGGACGCCTCTCCCACGCTCATGTCCACGGCCAGCCTTGGACACTTCCCTGCTTTGGATTTCTTTCAGTGCCTCCTCCTGCTTCTAAAATCAACTGTGGCTCATCACTCAGGGTCTCTCTCACCTGGCTTAACCCCTCTGCCGCCTCATCTCCCAGTTCACTCTTTGTTATACTTGCATTCGCTGTGGCACCTATAAACTGCCCCACTTCAGCCTTTACGCCTTTGCCCTGGCTGTTCCCTCTGCGAAGGATGCCCTTCCTTCATTCACACATGCCCCTCCTGAGACACCTTCCCCTCCGCATGCAGCAAGTTCCATCTCGCACACAAGTATGTACAGGCTGAGGATCCCGTACCCTAAGTGCTTGGAACCAGAAGTGATTTGGATTTGGGATTTTTAAAAAATTGGAGTATTTGTATATACATAACGAGATATCTTGGGGATGGGACCCAAGTCCCAACATGAATTCACTAACGCTTCACATACATTTGATGCACATAGCCTGAAGGTAATTTTACATAGAATTTTCAGTGCACCTGTAATTTGACCATGACCCATTGCATAGGTCAAGGTCTGGAATTTTCCACCATGGTGTCACTTTGATGCTCAAAAATTTTCAGATTTCGGACCATCTCAGATTTCAGATTTTCATATTAGAAACGCTCAACCTATATTAGAATGTGGTCTTGGATTACTGAACATCTCTAAGCCTGCAGTTTTTAAAATCTGCAGTAAGTAAGTATTCTCAGGATTGCAGGGGAGGGTGTCTAGCACTGAGTGGGGACACAATAGCAGGAGGCTTCTATGATGACAGTATCGATGATGGAAGAGGAAAAGAAGAAGAAAGAGAAGGAAGAGGGAAATAAGAGATGAAAAAGGAGGAGGCTTTGCCCATTGCCTCTACCGGGATGTAACTAACATCATGATGTCCATTCTGTTTGCGTTCTCTCTGTGTCCCCTAGTACTGTGGCAACTTTCAACAGTGAGTTGAATGGGTGAAGGAGACAGTAGGGTTAGGGGAAGGAAGGATGTCTGGACAGATGGGCAGAAACAGTCTAGAGGAGACTGGATGTGCTCGCCCAGGGCCTGCAGCACAGCCTCCCACTGGCAAAAGAGGCTTCTAGGACCAGATGCCGAGTCTCGTCTCCGCTGTCAGATCTCCCTGGCTCCGAGCCCCTGCACTCCCGGCCAGCACCGGTCTGTGCTCAAGGTGAGGGTCCAGGTGCCCGGGGGAGGCCCAGCGCTCCCTCTGCCGTCATGAGCCTCTGACTGCAGAAGCACCTCTCTCACTTGCCAGCCAAGTTGATGGGCAAACAGGATTCACTTTACAGAAATTCACTGGGGGGCCAGCTTCTCTGGAACTCCCCTGTGTAGAAACTTTGGCAAAACCATCACCAATGGCTCAGAAGATTTTTGCAAACCTGGAGAGTGAACTGCTTGCCAGCTCTTTCCAGGGCTAGAGACTAGAGAATAAAGAAACTTCACTGTCCAGATACCAAGGGGAAGTTGAGGGGGGAAGTTGAGGGGAGAAATTCACCCTGGTTTTTGGTGTCAGTTCATTCTTCTGTTTATCAATCCACCTATATGAAACATGCGGCCATCCTGCTTTTATCCATCAATCCATCCGTCCATCTGTCCATCCATCCAATCCGTGCACTCTCCATGAAACCGTCTTGCTACCCATCCATCTACCTATGCATTCATTTATTTATCTTTATCCGTCCATCTATGTATCACCCATCCAACCATCAACCTGCTGTCCTTCATCCAATCCACATAACTGTTGATAAGTTCTTCTTCTGCCCATCCATCCACTCACCCGTTCCACTGGTCACCTGTCCCACTGCTCAGCTGCTCATCCAGCTATTCAGTTTTACACCCAATCCAGCCGTTATGCTGAGGCTCTCCCAGTACAGTTAAGAGGAAACCAGACATGCTGGTGTAGAATGCAGTATAGTTTAACCTGAGCAATGTAAAAGAGGTACACGCAAGATACCACCAAAAACACAGAGCCACCAAGGACAGAAGGGGAGGAGCAGAGAGAGGTCAGGGCTGCAAACAGGAGACTTTCAAGCTTGCTTTCAATCAGCAGCAGGAATATGCCAGAGAAAGAAGGTGACAAGGGTGCCCCAGCAGGGGAAGAGTGACTGCAAAACAGAATAGTAACGTAGGCTCTAGAAGTCCGAAGGGAGACAAAAGAGCAAAAAGGACTGGGATGTGAGGATGTAGCTCAGTGGGAGAACACTTGACTTGTATGCATGAGGCCGTGGGTTTGGTTCCCAGCACCACAAAATAAACAAATACACAAAAATCCAAAAGCCTGTGTCCTCATAACCACTTGGTTAGCTGTGGGCCCAGGGCCAGGCCTCTCTTCCAAGTCCACAGGCTTGATGTAATTCCTCCTCACTTCCTAGAGGGAAAGGGCCCCGTGTCCCACTGAACCTGGGTGAGAGGTTGCCACCTGCTGCCCTGGCTTGTGCTCTGGTGGCTAGAACATGGATAAACTCAGAGGAGAGCAAGGCAGGGCCCTCCACCTTGTGGGCCAGGCTTGCGGTCAAGCAAACCCAACTATAAACCTCTGCACGTTCCGCTGTCCAGGAATGTCTCCTCTCTCTTCTGACAATGAAGAAACCACTAACGGCTCTCACCCTGCTTGGAGGAGTTAATATAGGGACGTACTTGGTAAACTGCAGGAAATAAGTCCTACTGTGTGCCAGCACCAGCCATCTAAATAGTCATTAAGAAAGTGGGCTTTGGACATACAGGAATCAGTTCCCAGTAAACTTTAGTGCTTTGTCCATGTCTGCAACTATGTTCAAATTGTTTAGGAAAAAAACGTTACACACACACATGCAATGTGACAAGAATGTTCACAATGGCTGAAGCTAGATGATGGCTCCATGAGTATGTATTTTACTATACTTTCAACTTCTCTGTCGGTTTGAAACAGTAAAAGAAGTGATGAGATCAGCTCTTGTTCCACCTATCTTGGAGTCAGTGACCTTGGATTCCAGCCCCACCACTGCTGGTCGAATGGCCATGGGTAAATTATTTACCTTCTCAGAGCCTTCATTTTTTAATCTACAGGACCAGTGCCTGGTCTTTTAGCCACCAAGCATTCCATAGATGCTAGTTACTGCTACTACTGCGACTATTATGATTCTTGTGGAATAGCTGAGAAACTGAGGTTGGTGAGGTTTGCTCAAGCACTTGCTGTTTTCAGACACTATCTCTTTTATTCCCCTAAACACCACCCTGGCACAGGAAATGTTATACTCATTTTAGAGGTGAAAAACTAGGGATGAATGGGGCAAAATGACTGACCCCAGTAGACACAGCTGCTAAGTGGGAAAATCAGGACTGGAACACGGTTCTGCCTGTCCCCAAAGACCAGCTCTCCCCTCAACACCGCCTGCGGCTCCTGGACGCAGGCCAAGGGGCCCGGCCTCACCGCCCCCAGTCCAAGGGGAGCCCCATCCCTGCCACAGTCTGTGCTTCCGGGCTGGCCGGGGGCACCCAGTGTTGAGGGCTCCCTGGCAGCACTGAAGTTCTTGAGTGAGAAGCCGCAGGAGCTGCCATATGAGGCTGTGAGGAGTGACGGCTGACAGTGATGGGGACAAGCAAGAGGCTACACCAGACAGGGTCCTGACTTGAACAGATTCCCTGGGCCACGGCCTTTCGTGGGCCCTGGCCGAGGCCATTCCCAGGCCCTGGCTCCCCGTGAGAGGCGGAGAAGCCCCATTCAGGCGGGACGCATCCCACTGGGCGCTAAGCCGCTTTCCCCCCACTTACACGTTTCAGATGCTTTTTGTCCTTCCGGCTTCCCATGGACTCAGGCCAAGTGACAAGTCGGTGCTGTGGACATATGTCGTTGCCATAATGGAAATGTTGACCCCATGCTCTCTCCCTGCTGGGGCCAGGCAGCTTGCACCCCGCGCCAGCGCTTGGCACACCCCACTCTTGGTCACACTGGGCTCCTTCTCACTCCCCAGATTCAGCACATGCACACAAGGCTCCATCCTGTGTCTTCGCATACACTCTTCCCATTGCTGGGGACACCTGCTTGCCACTTCCTCACCTGCTGTGCTATAAGAGCCACTTTAGAAGCCACCTCCTCCATGAAGTCTTTCCTAACCTCCTCTTACAATTTGAAGAGATTGAGGCTCCAAAGAGGTAAGCTCAAGGTCATGCTGTTTTAAGCGTCAGAGCCTCAGGGCTAACCAAGCATGTGCCTCTCCAGGACCAGGTGCTTTAAATTCCCCTAAGTCTGTTCCCACAAAGAAGAAACCAAGGGAAGATGTACTCTCTGGCTGTCAGATAGATCTTATGTTCCTGGACTGTCCTGGAGGGTAGGAAACAGGGACCATGCAGGAAGTTACAGGAAAAGAGACTCCTCAGTTCAGGGTTCTAACATCCCCACTGCTGGCCAGCAATGTGACCTGGGTAAATCACTGTAGTTCTCTGAACCTCAACTTGCCCACCATGTATGATGGGATAACAATACCCTTGCTATTTCTTTCCCTCAAACGTCTAAACAAGAGCTTATAAACGACCAGACAGCAAGCCAAATTTAGCCAACGAACACAGTTTGGCTTGGCCAGGATTGAGTTTTTGAATGAGTGAACATTCAAAAACCAGTTTTCCCATAAACATCAAAACTGTACATACAAATCCGAAGATCTGGCAAAACTAGACTCCAATTCCTGCACAGAAACATGGTCTGGAGTGGGTGGCACCTGCCTTCCTTCGGACAGGACGTGAGCTCTTCTTGGGGCACCGCTGTCTGTGTAACACCCAGCTGTTCTCACTCGGCACAAGCTGGGCCAGCCCCTGGGTCTGGGGTCTCTGACCAGGACTCTTGTGATTGTTTTTAAATGTGTGATAATGAGCTTGATTTCCTTTTTGGTCAACAAGAAGCTCCATCTCTTGCTCAATGATCTAATGTACAAAATTCAACTGTGCATTGCCTAGACTCCCCTAAACACATCTTTGGAAGTGACGATCAGAGCTCAGTGTCGTCATCCACCCACTTCTCCATCTGTACACATTCCCACGTGCTCTGGGGCAACCTGTGCTGACAGCGACTGGCTGATGCTTTTAGAACTTGTCCTTTTCCTCCAATGGCTCCCTATACCTGTGGTGGGCCCTGGCCAAAGCAAGAATGACAAGCAGTCACACCTTTACGGCTTCTTTTACAGGAATTCCTTGGCACAGCTTTCTCAGTGGCTAAAATTATGATCCCCAATTTACTGATGAGGAAATAGAGCCCCGGAGGGGTGAAGCAATCTTCCCCAGACCACAGGGGAGCCTTGGTCCCATCTTTTGAATTCCGCCTCACCAGCCCAAGGCCTTTTGCTCTGGCTTCAAGTCTCATGCCAGGTCTTGGATGTCTATGCCTCTGGCTGCCACTGCTCTTTAATTCGGACAGTCCCCTATCGCACAATATCTTCTTTGTCCCTGTCATGAACCAGGCTTTGTGCCAGGTGTGGGACACATAGGTGAGGGGGAGTCCCTGCCTCTCGGGCCAAAAGGTAACTTTGGAAGGCACTGCAGGGAGACCAGTGCTGAGGGCGGGGTGGAAGGGAAGAGAAGGTAGGAAATGATCTTTCCGGCATCCTGTCGCCCTTGGCTCTGCACTGGACTATGTGAGAGACTGTCTCCAAATACGGCTGCCATCAATTCCTCCCATCACTAAACACAAAGCCATTCCCAGTTAGGGGCGGCCGGACCCAAGTCGGAACTATGGGTTGGCCTGGAGCACACGGAGAAGAGTGGGAATGACGGGGTGGGAGGCTGGACACCGATCTCAGAGCACCATCCCCAAGAAATGTCAGCAGGAAAACCTGGAAAATTACCCAGAAGAATTATCCAAGTTAAATTTTATATGTTAAACCACTGGGCAAGAAATTAGGTTTGTCTTTAAGGACTGAAGAGAACATCAAGCCCCTTCTGTTTTTTCATCTCTTGACCCTGATGAGGAAGCCTGGGATGAATCTGAGCTGGCTTTGTGACTTGCTTTGACCGACCAAACTCTTCAGGGGTGACGTTTCGTGACATTAGTGCCTTGCCTTGAAGAAGGCCTATGTAGGCTGGCTGGGGTTGTAGCACAGTGGTAGGGTGCTTGCCTTGCATGCACAAGGCCCTGAGTTCAAACCTCAGCACTAGGGGCAAAGAAGAGGGAGGAGGAACGGAGGGAAAGAAATCTTGTGGGTTCTACTTCACACCCTTGGGGGGCAGCATGGTGGAAAGAAGCTCTGTCTAGACCAATGGCAGATGAGATGCTGAGGGGCGAGGGGGCCTGGTTTCCTGGCTGTCCCCTCCAGGATCACAAAGATGTGCATGAGGCCATGAGTATCGCCCCCAGAGGATCCTGGCCGATGCCACACTCACCGCAGTCAATACCTGGCTGAGCCCCATCAATCCACCAGGCCAGGACAACTATTGAGTTATTGTCGCTTTAAGTCAGCAAGTTGGGGGAGGTTTGCTACTCGTTACTTGCTATCACCGAATGTAGGGTGGCAACAGATTACAGACATACTTTTGTAGCCTTCTCCTTCGCCACCCGGGGCCTAGCACTAGGCCTTGAATCCTGGCGCTAGAACGAACTCCAAAGCCACAAGTCCCACCTCTCACGTCACAGAAGAGGCGGCCGAGGCCCGGGGAGAACACCAAGCAACTGACCCCAAGTCACAGGGAGAGCCAGGAGTCAAGTCAGGAGGCAAACCTGAACCCCACGGGGGCCAGGCGGCTAACGCCTCCACACGATGCAAGTTGGTGGTGCCCCTGGCACTTGCAAGTTCTGTCTGAAGAAGGAGCTGCCATCCGGCTCCAGCCAACCATGGCCATGTGGGAATGTGGGCCCAGTGAAGCCAGATTGTCTGACTTTTCAGAGAAGCCAGAAACAGGATTTTTTTTGGTAGAGTCTCTCAAAATCTTGGCTAAGAATGCAAGTAGGATAGCTGATCTCTGGGCTACTGAGACTGGTCTTTGGCTAAGTCGTATTATCCCACAGATCTCAGTCTCCCTGTCTCTGAAATGGGCCTCCTGGCTCCTCCCCACTTGCAGGGTTGCAGTGAAGCCTGATGAGCTAATGTATTTGGAAGCACAAGCTATAAACGGCCCTGTGACTGCTCAACAGTCCCAGCTCCCAGTGGAGGCGCCCCTTACAATACAATGAGTTAACACCCGATTTGTCTACGTTACAACAACATTATTCTGGCCATCATGACAGCGATTGCGTTTTTATGGCAGGCTTGTGAGTTCCAGAACTCTCCCGCTCCCATTATCTCAGGATGTTGATAGAGTCAGAGTCTGGACAACTGCCTTGGAGACCCCGGCCAGAGCCAAGCCTTTCCTCTGAGTGCAGAGGCAAGTTACAGAAGCGGCTGGAGTGAACAGCTGGGGCTTCAGAGTTGCCTGGGTCTAGGTTTGAATCCCTGTCTCACCACTCCCTGGGTGTTCTTGGGCCAGTCTCTCTGATCTTCATTGTCCTCATCTGTAAAATGGGCATGATCATACAACCACCCAGGGCTGTCAGAACACCACAGACAACGCTCTTTGTACGATGTCTGGCCCAGGGATTGACAGTCATTACCAGGCACTGGGCCAAGGGCACGGCCAAGAAGAACCCTGTGCCTGAGACTAGGGAGGCCAAACTGGGGTGACGCCTTGGGGAGGAAAAATAGAAAGAACAAGAGAGGCAGGCTGTGTGGCGATTCCCCCACGCAGCAGGAATCAGTCAGACCCAGAACTGAACTCCACCTTTGACTTCTTGTGGTTTTGTGCAGGGACAGAGAGAGCTGCAGACAGAGAAAACCTGGTAAAATAGCACCCACATCCCCGGCAGCCCAAGGTATCAGGCAACCACGGCAACCATTCCTTTCTGCTCCTGGACGCACACGCTGCTCCATCGTAGGTGAAGTAACAGCCATTCCACACAGCCCTCTCAAGAGTTAGGAACTATTATTATCCCCTTTCAGAGAGGAGGAGGCCAGGGCTCAGAGAGGGTAAGTAACAAGCCAGAGGACACACAGGACGGGAGAGTCCTACTCTCCTTTCTGTAACCCCAGGGCAGGCTGCTTTGGGACCGGAGGGAGAATGGCCAGGGTGAAGCTAAAGGGTTGAGGGATTTCGAGAAAGGAGCAAGTACCCGGGGCAGGGGGAGAGGGTGGTGACATCTCCCGGTCAGGACAACTGAACAAGGCCAAGTGTCCGGCTGTCCTGCTGGTTGCTGTAATCCTCACCATGAGCCTCCAACCGGGGAAGAAACTGAGGCTCAGAGAGTGTACTCCTTGCTCAAGGCTACAGAGCAGGCGAGGTCCCCTCTCAGAGGACACCCTACTCCCAGAGGCTGCAGTGAGGCAGCAGAGAGCTCTACAGAGCTCACCTAGCAAGGAGGTCCCAGCAGCCTGGGCAAGCCCTTAGATGACACAGGCATGCTGAGGTGGTCTGCATCTCCTCCCCCGCCCTCCGGAAGGCAGCTGCTTTAAAAGGCCCTAAAACGCTTTCCTGGCGGCCTTATCAGACCCACTGGCTGATCCCAATCGGGAGCCTTCCAGGTGCTGTGGCCAACGGCTGCCCTACCCCTGGGAGCTGTGCAAACATTCTTCCCTGGCCCTCTTTTTATTCACCAGCCGCAGGCAGCCGCAGGGGAGGTGGGCACTAATTCTGATTGATTTCACTTCATTTTAGTCTTTTCCAGTTTCCGGCAGAGTTTTCTCCTCCTCTCCTGGGAGCCCTGGGTTTTATCCTGGGCCACTGCAGGGCAAATATGCCTGCCTGGTGGAGAGATCTGACGAGTGTGTTAAAAATACACAGTCCCCAACCTCGTTCCCCAAACTACCAAATCTCCAGCTGAGTCAGGCACACGGGCCAGGTCAGGGATCTTGGTGGGGTTAGATCCACCCCTGCCAGGAAGCCCTCCCTGATCTGCACCCCTTGGCTTTCTGTGGAAACACAGACCTCTGGCTTGCCTCCCCTGGCTTCCTGTCACAAGTCAGCTCCACTGGCCCCTTCCTGTTGGGGGCCTTTCTGTGTGCACGCATTCTGCACAGGTAACTCTGGCCAGGCAGAGCTGACCAGCCGCTGCCCTGGGCTGAGTGCCTGGCAGAGGTGCCAGGGAACCCACCACACCTCAGCACTGATGTAGCAGTTCCTTGATGAAGGGGACAAAGGTGTCAAAGACAACTTACAGGAGGGACAAGGGCCACAGCAGAATCGTGGGAGGGGCGGCAGTGAGGGAGAAAAGCACAGGACTCCAGAGGTGGGGGAAAGTATCCCCCCAGGTGTGGGGGTACTGATGTCTTCATCAATATTTTGAGAATCTTCTGAAAGCCCCTGTCCCCTGGAACCAAAGAGCCAATGTCCCGGAGCAGTCTTAGGGGGATCACAGGTCCCCAGAATGTAAAAGACCCAGAGGCGGCCTGGGAAGGAGGGCTCAGGAGGAATGAGGACTACTCACACTTGGGGGCCATGGAGTGGGGCAGGAGTGGGGTGGGAGAGTCACCGAGGGCTGACCCGTCATCTAGGTAATCCCAAGGTCAACCTGGGGGGTCACAAGCAGATCCAGCCATCACTGACCACACCCATGGTCAAGGAAACACTGCCTGAGCACCTGGCACTTTCCATGGTGTCCCTGGGACACTGAGGAAGTGAGGACACAGAGTTTAGAGCCGTGGTAGAGGACTCCGTGGGCAGGACTGGAATTCATACCAAGCCTGTCACCCCCCAGAGCCGCCCCTTTCTCTACCCCACACTGTCCGTGAAATTAGCTGGCCTGGCTCCCCACCGCTGCCGGGATCCTTCTCCCGTTCAGCCTGCAGACACGGGCTAGGTGCCCAGTGACTCCTGAAATACATGGATGGATGGAAGGAGGAATAAGTCAACACGATTTTGAGTTCTACAACATTTGTGTTTAAACTTTAAGCTCTGGTTTCCTGGTTGAAAGCAACCTCCTTTGAAATGAAAAGCTGAAGAAACAAATATAAAAGGGAAGATAATTCCAAATTAATCCCGCTGAAGGTCTCTGGGTCCTAGATAGGTAATGCCCAAGAGGTGGACCTTGTAGGGCTGAGACAGGGGCAGAAGGGACATGGGTGGGTGGGCAGAGGCCAGCTCCCCGCCGCATCAGAGTCTCTTTTAATCACACACGGCTGCTGCTGGTCCCAAGAACCTCTACTCTGGCTGAGCTGTTCTACTCATCACCCTCATCCTCCCTGGTCCACTCCCTCGGTGCTGCTCTCTGGGATGATTTCCTTGATTTCCCGAGCCAGGTAAACGCTCTCCTCCGTCCTTGCATCATTATCCTGATGCACATCACGTAATACAACAGAACACATTCATTCGTTCATCCGCTCCACACTCGGCTTGCTCAGTCTCCTTAGGCGAATGTGCCCCACTCTCTGGGCACCCACATGGTAGGGTGCAGGTCTAGGCACTGAGGGTGCTACAGCAAACACGGCAGGTAAAACTCTTTTCCCTCCTGGAGTCTCCAGTATAGTGGGCCAGGCAGACACTAGACGAGGAAACGAACAAGTCTCTGGTCTGCTTCAGGAGCCATAGGTACCATGAAACAAAGCTGATAGGACAGAAAGCAGCAAAACTGGGTCTGTTTTAGAGGAAGTTATCAGAGAGGGCCTCTGGGAAGGTGGCCTCTGGACAGAGCTCTTTGGACCAAATCTGTGGACACAAGAATGGGCCGGATGGGTACCTGCCCTCAAGGAACTAGTCTAGCAGGGAAGAGACAAGCTGACCTTATCGCAACTGTGCAGGACCAGATCTGGTTCATCTGAACATCCCCAGATCATGGAAATCGGTGATCTTTCCAGGCACAGATCCGGCCAGGTTCCTCAATGGCTCAAGAATCTTCAATTGCTCCCCACTGCCCTCGGTTCAAGTCCGAACTCCTCAGTCTTTCATCCTAGGCCTGCAGGACCTGCCCATCCTCAGTCTCACCCCCACTGCCGCCCTCCGTGCTCATCTGCCTCAGAGACACCCAAGTCAGCGCCTGATCACAGGCCACCCCCATGCCTTCCCAAAGGAGATTTCCTTTTCTGGGCCAAATTCTCCTCATTCTCGTGGTCCTGGAGTCAACCTCTATAACTTCTAAGAGCACAGTTCACTGGCACCTCAGGTGGTCAAGAAAGTTTCACCGCAGGAAGAATGGGCAGTGAGAAATAAGGTACAGTATAGAGCCATAAAAGATGAAATAAGCCTTCTCCATCCTATGCTGCGGCCCCCGTGGCTCACAGCTTCCTCCTGGCAGCACTCTGGGACACACTTCTCACATCCACTCCTGCCGACTGTTTTCCCTGTCAGCCTGTCCCCGGGTTTTCCTTGCCCGCCCCGGGGCCCAGCATCGCACCAGCCAGAGAGGAAGCTCCATCAATATTTGGAGAGCAAATGAAGAAATGTGAGAGGAGATCGACTCTCTCTAGACCCCAACCTTTGGATTCCATCTAGTGGCGGGTCTGCCACTGTCTCTCCTGTTGGATGTGTCCCCTGGGCTCTTCCATCTCTCTCAAAGCCCCAGCTCCAGATGTTCTACACTTTGTTATTCTTGGAGGGGTCTCATGGCTTGGGGGAGATACTAAGCTTACCACCCTAGTCCAGGAGCCCCCCCAACACATACACACACACACACGCACACACACACGCACGCACGCACGCACGCACGCACACTCCTCTCTCACATTCCACAGGCTGGAGCTGGGGATTTCCTAGCGCCTTAACACTCAGGCCAGCCCTGTTACAGGGCAAGAAGCAGAGTAAAGGGAAGTGGGGGCCACATCACTCTGGGTGCTGGGAGCCTCTGTCCTGTTCCCAGATTGTACTGCTCTCAGGAGGACCCAGGTGTCCCCCAGATGTGCCATGGGCAGCACTGTGGGCATCCTCCACCCCACAAAGGCTATATCCACTTCATGGGGAGGGGTATTTCCCTGTCCATGATCTGGTCCAATCCTCACAAACAGCCTCTCCACTGGCAGGACAAGGCATTAGGATTATCCTCACTTGACAGATGAGGAAACTGAGGCTCAGGGAGAGGAAACAAGGGATAAATTATGGCATCACAAGAGATTGGCCGGACCATTTCACACCCAGGGAAACTGGGGCTTCTGCAGGGAAAGGAGTTGGTCCAGGGTCCTACAGTAAACTCGAATTAGGCCCCCGATCCCCACCTCACACCATCTCTTCATTCATGAGGCCAGATCTGTAGCACCCCAGATAGACTAACTTCCTTAGTGTCCAGGAAGCAGGGGAAGAAGAGGAGGCAGCAAGGTTTGGGGTGCCTGCTGAGGACCTCCTCCTGCCCTGCTTCGGATTCCTTCCCCACCCTGCCCCCAAGTGGCAGTCCAAGCAGTAGCCCCTTCTGTGATATTGGCTGCCAACCAGCCCTGTGTCTAGGGCTAGCCAGGGTCCAGTCAGGCCACAGCCCACCAGGTTTCAACCACCCCCTGCCAAGGCCATGCTGGACAGACGTGGCCCTTCCATCTACCCCACGGTAATTAAAAACATACCCAGGCCTCTTCCAATGCGAGACAGGCCAATTTTCCTCCCCTCCAGCACCGCTGACTACAACCTAAATAGCAATATTTATGCCAAGCTCCCATAATACTGTAAACATCCCAACGTATAGCAGGCCAGCACATGAGTCATTTCCCCAAAGCCAGAGTTAATAAGTGGTACCTCGGCCATATTCTGGGGGCTCCTGCCAGCAGCCGGGCCCCACGGCTGCCCTCCACACCCAGGACCCGTGGCACCCTGGTGCCTCGGCAGCCCCACTCTGGGAAACCGCAGGCAGCCGCCAAATCCTCCAGGAGCCGGAGGACAGCTGCCTTGGTGCCAGAAACTGTGGCTGCCATCCAGGGACCCCGCCACCCCCCAGTGTGGTAACTAACACCCTCATTACTGAAGAAAAAGTAAAGTTACAGCATGGGGGTCCCTATCATACCATCCAGAGGCTGCAGTCCTGTGCTTGGTCGAATCAGGGTTTTTTACACTTCAAGAGGGGAAGAGGCTCCTATCATCCCAAAGTGACCTGAGAAGAGGGTCTATAATGCTTGGCCCCTCAGCCCACGGTGGTGGCAGAATCCTGGAAGGAGTCTTCCTGTTTAGGGACAAGAAAACCCAGCACAGTGAGTCCTGCTTCAAAGACCTTAGCCCCAGGTTCTATTTTTAAACGCCCACTGGCCACGGGTGAGACACTGTACTTCTCTGAGCCTCAGTTTCCCTATTTGTTAAAAGGGAGGAACAGTCACACCACCTGGCTTTCCTGGAAGACTTATCTCGAAGGATTCAGCACAATTGCGAGTAGGAAAGCACTTTGTAAGGCTTGAAGTACCTTGTCAGCTGCAGCCCCGCTGTAAACCACAGAGAGCTGTGTACAGCGCAAAGTACTTCATAAACTGTAAAGCGGTTTGAAAACTGTAAAGCGCGCTACACCCGAGAACCATTATTCATATTCATTTCTTGTCCTACAAGCTAGACCATTCCTGGAGGACACACCCAGACCCCACTAACAACTTTCTCTTCCAGAGCAAGCTAGCTGGGGAGACCTGGCAGCAGCTCCTGCCCTCCTGGGGGTCGGGTGGTACCAGCACAGGAGGCCACAGGGAGAGGGCCCAGCCATCCGGGCCAAGGCCAGCACATGCCAGGAGCATCTGGTCCGGCCCTGGTGGCAGCTGGAGAGTTCCCGGGGCTCCGGCCTGCACGCTGAGCTCCGCCGCCTGCGGGGCGGTGGCCGGCGGGGGATGCTCGAGACCCCGCGCGGCGGAGAGATGCCCACGGACCCATCCCCCGCGCAGTCCTCCCGGGGAGGGGACCCCATTGTACGCCGCGGGCGATGGGCAGGCACCCGCGCACTCGCTTCCACTCTCGCCGGTGCCTGCACTCCGGGGCGCCGAGCCCCCATCCCGGGGGCGCGGACTGGGAGCCCCCACCCCGGCCAGCCGCGGCGCCTCCTCCCTCCGCTCCCTGCCAAACTTTCCAGCTCCGGCTGCGCTTCGGAGCCCCCGGCCCGCGCCCCTCCACCCGGTGCCGAGCGAGGCCAGGCCGGCGCGGGGGGCTGCCCCGGCCGGGGGCGGCGAGCGCGCGTGGGCAGCCCCAGCCCTGGGCGGCGCTCGCCGGGCTGGCTACAAAGCCTCGGCAAGATGGTCCCTTCGCCTCCTCCTGGCACAGTCAATCAGCGCCCGCCGATCCCCGGGCGCCCGCGGGGCCCGCGCCACCCAGCGCGGCCGGACACACCTCCCCGCGGCCACCTGCGCCGGGCGCCGGCCCCCGGGCAAACTTTGCGGCCGCGGGCGGAGGTGGGCGCCGGGGCCGCCGTGCCGGCCGCTCCCCGCCCCCATCGCCCGCCCGCTCACCTTCCACGGCGGCGAGCAGCGGCAGCAGCAGCAGCGCGGCCCCCAGCCTCCGCAGGGCCATGGCTGCGCTTCCCGGCGCCTCGGGCCGCGGCGCCGCGGGACCCGGGCGGGAGCGCGCGCCCCGGGCTCGGGGGGCCGGGGGGAGCGGCGAGGCGCGGCGCACACACAGCCGCCGCCACCGCGCAGCCAGCAGAATGAGCCATCCAGCCCGGGCAGAACGGGGACCCGGGCTCCGCCAGCGCCGGGCACGGCCCACCTGAGCCGCGGGCGCGGGGGGAGCCCGGCCCGGACGCCGCGCTCCTGGCGCGCGCCCCCCGCCCCGGCCGGCCGCGCGCCTCCTCGAGACCGCGTCCCCGGAGCCCGCAGGGTCACCCGCGGGCCGCGCTGGAGTTGGGGCGCGGCGGTCCCGCGCGCCCGGCCGGCCGGGGCCCCGAGCTCCCCCCGCGCAGCAGTGGTCTCTCCCGGCGCTGTGGCTCCTCCAGATAAAGCAGCGATTTCAGCCCAAATGTTTCTCAATTTTTATTGAATGCTGCAAAGCCTGAGAGCGTCTGGCGCGACTGACAGGGGCAGGGAGAGGGGACCCCGGGGGGAGGGCGGGGAAGGGGCTGCCCGAGGCGGGGGCTGGCCCTACCTGTCAGGGACCGAGGGCCACCCCCTCGCCTCAGCCCTGCCACCCGGGTCCCTGCGGCTGCGAAAGGGACCGAACTGCAATGAATGAAAAAAAAGGGCGGGGGGGGGGTGTAGCTGGGAACAAAACAGGCGGCTTTCCCAGGCGCTGGGGCTGGGCCGGGGCCTCCGACCGAGGGAGTGGGCCTTGGCGCTAGCCCGCGGGCCCGGGAGGCTCACACTGGCAGAGGCTGCCGGGCCTGGCAGACAGACCCCGGCCCGTCCCCGCCTTGTTGTTGTGAGCGAGCCCACGAGCCCCTCCCTACAGACCCTTCTATCAGTATATTGAATTTCTCGGTCTCCATCGATCTGTTCCCACTGCAGCTTGGGCGTGGAGGGGCGCAGGAGGCCCAGAGGGGTCCCTGGGGACAGCGCTACCCCACCCCACTGTGGGATGGACCTGTCTGTGCAGCCGGTTATGTGCAGGGCTGTCCCTTCGAAGAAGACACAGCTTGGTCCATCTCCGTGGGGCTGGCCCTGCCCTGACAGTCTTCATCACCATCATCATTAACAGGCTCTGCCAGGATGGTGGTGGGTGGCTGCGGGGGCCTACCTATGGAAGTCACCCAGGCAGAGGCCCGGGCCTTTGGGATCCACGATCCAGACAAACAGGACATAACCAGGAGCTTCGCACTCTGTGGAGTGGGTGTCAGAGCCCAGTGGAGGGACCAGCCATTAGAGTGCAGGCTATGCTACCCAGACTTCTGCCCCCTTGTCCCACAAACTACCTAAATGTCCCAGGAATCCCTTCCCTTAAGGGTGCACCCAACAAACAGTCCCTACCAAGAAAATAGCACCTTCTAAGATTTGGGAAATTGAGTCACCTTTTGAAACTCCTAGAGTCTGTCTGAAATGGGCAGAACATGGAAGGCCACCAGGAGGGAGTGGGCTGGGAAGGAGACAGAGCAGGTGTGGGCAGGGAGAGAACAGGCAGATCCCCTCCTGAGACTACACATTCTTCACTAGGGTCCGGATCCACTGGTGGACTTACCCAATTCCAGAAATATTTATTGAGCACCCATTATGTGCAGGGTGGATTCAGCTCTTCAGTTTCATTCTGTTTCCTGGGACCCTTCTCACCACCTGCCCGCCCCTAGTGGTTACCTCCTTCTTGGAGGAAACAAAACAAAACAAAACGCAGTAAAGACTAGCATTTATTGAGGACTTGGTACCAGGCACTAGGCTGGGCTTTATGTGTACTTCATCCCCCTAATCTTTTCCATCCTGTGGAAAAGATCTTTTCAGATGATAAAACTGAGGACCAGAGAAGTCATTTGCCCAAGATCACACAGCAGGTTGGAGGTGGGATTGACCCTTGTCTGTGGGACTTCAGTGTTGACCCCTGTGCGCTGTCAGGTAGAGCTTGGGGATTCAATCCATCAGCTTCCCACATCCTGTTTCACAGATTAGGAAACAGAGGGCCTGAGAAGAAAGTCGATCACTGAAAGTTATGTAATTAAATAGACATACACTCTGGACCTTTACCTGGCTAAAACTGGTGATAAATAATAAAACACCTCTTTTCTTCCATTTTTTCCCCCTCCCTAAACATGGCTTTATGCCCCACCTGGGATTCTGTCCCGCCAGGCCCTTCCTCTCTGGTCTCTTGGCAACTGTGTCCAGCTGCTCCTTTGTCCTAGCTGGGCACAACACCTGGCTGTCTTCTCCACTTCAAAGACAGGGACACTCCCGCCCCCTGCCAGCACCCACCAAGCGCTTTAGTAGACATTGGCCTCATCCCACTCTGAGCGACCCATTAGTTTATGATGTTTCCTGAAAGATGATCAGCCACACACTGCACAACCCCTTGCTTGCTATCTCTCCATGTCTGATTGTCTCTGATTGGCATATTATTTCTACAACTTCTGCAGACTGAGAGCTACCTGTGGGTAGTGGCAGGAACAGGACACTCCCAGGGCAGGAGGCCCAGAGAGCATCTGACCCAGTCCCCCACTGTAGAGGAGGAGGCGGCTTGAAGCTTCATTCGTCTAATGACAACAGCTCTCCACATTTGCAATCACGCTTTAACAGTTTACAAAGCAGCGTTCACACCCATCAACTCACTCATGCTAATTCAACCAGCCTATCCTGCGAGCCAGCCCAAGCCAGCCCGGCAGCCCAGCCCCAGGAGCACCAGTCTGCAGAAGGAGAAACCGTGATCCTGAAATGGGAAGGTACTTGCCCAAGGACACTTGGCAGATTTTGTTTTGGTTTTGTGCACTGGAATGAGGCATCAGTGACCTGATTTGTCTATGTCTCTTTCAATCAAATTTGATTGACAGACATTAGTTGGGCATCTCCTGGAGCCAGGCACTGGGGAGGAAGGGCCACAGCTGTGACGAGGCCCTGCTTGGAGAGGAGCCTGCATTCTGCTGCAGGGAGACCTGCAGAGCGACCGGATAATGACAGTGGTAAGTGCTAGGAAGGCATTAAAACAGGGTGGTGGGGCAGTGCCTGACTGAGAGGAGGGGCCCAGTCCGGTCAGGCAGGTCTCTGTGAGGAGGGAACATGACAGTAGAAAGCTAGACACAGGAGCATTGGGAAGAGAATTCCAGATGGAAGGGACAGCACATGCAAAGGCCCTGAGGCTGGGGCCTGCTGGGTACCTTCCAGGAATTTCTGACTCTTCTCTTTATCTTTCTGCACAGATGCAGGACTGCTGGGGACACCTGCCCAGCTGTGGGTTGGGCCACATCTAGTAGTGTAGTGCCAGGCCAGACAGTCTTAGTATAGAGAGGGCTCAAGTTCTAGTTCTGCCATCAGTTTGCAACTTCAGACAGGGCCCTTCCCCTCTCTGGGTCTGAGCCGGAAGAGTCACATATCTACCATCAGGAAGTTCATGTGCCAACACTGTCCAGAGCAAATATAACACAAGCCTGCATGCAATGTCTAATTTTCTAGTAGCCACATTACAAAGAGCAAAATGTAGGCTGGGAGTGTAGCTCAGTGGTGCAGCTCATACCAAGCATGCTTAAGGCCCTGGCTTTGATCCCCTGCACTTCTATAGCCCCCCAAAAGTAAAAGGACACAGATGGAGTTAATTTTAATATTATTTACTTAACCCAATATATCCAAAATGTCATTTCAACATGGAATTAGTGAACTGTTTTATATTATTTTTATACTAAGTCTTTGTGACCTACAGTTTCTATTTCAGCTTCTCTCGATTTGCATTAGCCACATGTGAAGAGTACTTGCCACGTAGGGGTGAGAAGTGCTCTGGGGACACAGAGGAGGGAGTCACCACCTCTACCCAGAGCACGGGGGGAAGGCTTCCTGAACCACTGAAAGGAAAAACATCTTGATGGCGCCTTTTAAGAAATCTTTTTTTGTTTTGTTTTGTTTTTGGTGCTGGGGATCGAACTCGGGGCCTTGTGCTTGCGAGGCAAGCACTCTAACCACTGAGCTAAACCCTCAGTCCCAAGAAATCTTTTAATATCTGTTCTCCTTTTAAGAAAACTTTTGTTGTATCTTAAGATAAAGGCAATACCTGCTCCTTGTTAAAAAAAATAAAATAAAATAAAGAAGATCTAGAACAGCTAAGAAGGAAAACAAGAGCCACCCAAAATCTCTCAGGCCTGAGAGGCTGTTAATCTCGTGTGACCTGCTTCCCGCAGGCATTTCTCTAGCGTGTGTATCTGGAATGTAACTATCACCTGCTGTGTTGCGGCGTTGCATCGGCCTTGTCCCACCTCGTACTCCAGAGGGCGTTCGTCGGGGTTGTAGAAGCCATCCCTGCTAACGGCTGTGTACTACTCCAGGGACAGGGCTGGTCGGGCCGTTGAGCCAGCGGCTCTGTGGCTCCCAGCTGCACCGCCGGAAGCTGCAAACCCGGCTCCGCTGTGGATGCCTCTCTGTGCACAGAGGGAGAGTGGAGCAGAGCATCCGGGGGCAGGCTCACCTGAAAGCTACCCTATGTCTGCCATCAGCCTGGGGTCTTTGTGACCAGGAGCTGGCAGAGGCTGGGCTGGGCGGGGTTGGGTTGGGGGCTCGAGCGGCCAGTCTCCCCACTGCCACCTGGCGGAGCCAGGAGTTAATGCACTCTTCAGGAGCAAGGAGACAGGCGGTGGCCTTGTCCCACAGTAAGTGCGCAATGTTCCCAATTATTTGGTACCAGAGAAAAATGAACTGCAGACCACGGAGCTGGATCTCTTCTTTAAGCCTCAGTTTCTTTATCTGTAAAATGGGTCTGAACTGTACAGGTTTGTCATGAGCGCAGAATGAGATGACACACCCCAAATGCATGAGGCTGTAGAAATAGCATGCAATCCTGGTTTACTTGCCTGGCTGGCCACAACCCCCATGGACAGGAAGCTGCCCTGGGGACACTGCATCCTGGTCACTTCTGAGTCCAGCAGAGGGCCTGGCACATGGCCACTGAATCATTGCTTGCTAGAATGAATGGAAGCTTCCACAGGCAGAAAGAACCAGTTTGGCGTTGGAAACAGGTGGTAAGATGCTCCCCAGGGTCTGTGAGCCATGGGAATCACCACTTGGAGGAAGACTCACTTCCTCCTGGGAAGTGGGAGGGCCTGGGTTGTGTAGCATGTAGCCGAGGGTCCAGATCGGGGTGGGTGGGTGTCTGGCTCGTAGTGAGCAGCCTGTTTCCACCCGTTATCTGCTTTGGTCCTTGCAACAATCTCAGGAGCCTGCCAGCTCTTCCCACTTTACTGTGGAGAGAGGAAATGACACAGCTAAGGTCACTTGCCAGGCTCAAGTGTGCTGCACGGGAGCTAGGCCTCCCGATCCCGGGTTAAGGTCTTTTGCAGCTTGCAGCTGCTGTGTGGTTGAGAAGGCACCGGCTTTAATGTGAGGAACCTGAGTTCAAATCCCAACTCAGCCACTTACTTTCTGCACAGTTTTTGGGGTGTGGTAACTTCCTCAGCCTCAGTTTCCTTGTGACAGGCCACTGTTGGAAGATGAAAGGAACTCAGAGGTGGGAACCGCCTCTGTAAACTGTGGAGGGCCATATCCAGGTAAGAGATTGTTACAGTTTCGGGCTGAGCCTGATACAGGACGCTTTGATCTTCCTGCCCAGGAAGTGAGTTTTATGGCTGTTCACCTGGCTGCCCTTTTCCCAATCTGCCTCTCTTTGCAAGTGTGAAAGAGCTATTTGAATGGGTGCTTGGCAACAGAGGTGCAGCAGGGTGGGGAGCTGGGCTGCTGAGCTGGGGGTGCCGGCAGGAGGCTGGGAGAGCTGCCTCCACCCAGACACAGCCAGAGACCCACAGGAGGATGGACACTGGAGCTGGAGAGATACACAGAAGCATGGCACAAGTCCCATTCTCTAAGGCCCATGATACAAAAAAGTCGTAGAACCAAGCCTAGCTGAGCCCTCTGGCATCAGAGTGAAGCAGGAAGGGCAAAGATTACAGCTGGCTCACACGTAAACAGGACCAAGCACAAAAGATTTTCGGGAAGTAGGACATGACAAGAAAGCAGGCTTCCAGGAGGCGGTGATCTGATTCTCAGGGCTGCAAACAAATCAGCTTGGAAGGTTGCATCCAGCAATCAAAACCCAGGAATCTCTCGTCTAGGACCAGGACTCAGAGGAACCCAAAACAAACCTCTGGAGGCCTGAGCAGGATTTGTGATAATTCAGAATCTAAGGCCTCTGTAACCACTGAGATAAAGAGGGTAACAGTAGCCTCCAGGCCTGTGCTGAGATTTTACAGAAGGCACCCTCTGATTCCACCCCAGATTCGCCTAAGATGGAGGCTTGAGGCTTCTAGCCCTTCTCTCTGCGGGCCATACCTTGGGCCCCCGCCTTGACTCCCGGCGCTTTCTGTGCCTCTCTGGAGGGTCTGGGATCTGGCCTGCCAGGCTCTCGGCCCAAGGGAGGGCCGAGCTTCCGTGCCGTGCGGGGCCCCTGGCCAGTCTGAGTCCTGCCCACTCTGGGGCTGTTGGGAGGGGAGCAGCCTGCCCAGGGTCTAGGACAACACTCAGACATCTGGGTGGAAGAGGTGTCTGCGATCCAGGAGATGATCAGGGATGAGGGAAGGAGAAGAGGCTTTGGGGGTGGCTGGCCATCTCAGCCTTCACAAATGTCCCTTGAACAGGCTCCCTCTCTGGGAAGTGGGCAGGACCTCTGATGACAGAACCTTAGACTTGTCTGTCGTCCGTGGGAAGAGTCTGACCTGTGCATCTCCACCCTCTCGTTTTGCAAATGAAGAGACTGAGTCTCACAGAAGGAAAGTGACTTAGCAAGGCCAATGGGAGCCCACAGTGGGGATGTTCTTCAGGCTACAGAGGGGAACTGGAAAGTGAGCTGGGGACAAGGAGCCCAAGAGGAGCCCAAGGAGCAAGGTGGGTGGGTCTCATTTTCCCAGGACCATCTCGAAGGCCAGGCTCAACACTATGCCTCTCAGAGATGGAATTGGAAAGCGGCCAGCTTGTTAATTCGACCTATTAACTAATAGTCTATTATTTCCCTCTGGGATTAATTTCTAAATGCAAATGGACTGTTTTGTCACACATTTGAACATTTAGCACCCACCGGTCCTTGGTCCCTGAGAAGGGAAGGTCTTCCTTGGTGTCTTGAGAGGCCCGGACAACTCTCGGGACCCAGGATGCAGGAACATCAGAAGAAATTCCAAGCTTTTGTTCTAAATTCTGATTCGGCATCATCCTTGTGATCTGTCTGAGGGGGGCAAACAATGGAGGTGACATGGAGGGACAATGGTGGAAAAATAGGAGCCAGTTCTCCTTGCCCAGGACATTTTCCTCCACTTAATATCACAAAGGGAAGCTGGGTCTGCATTGGATTGTGGGGATTATGCAAATGAGGCTGGGGACAGAGATTTCTGAGCTCTTGGTTGCTCCAGCTGCCATGAAGCCCTGTCCAGAAAACACCCACCAAGGCCACAGCTTGGACCCGGGGAGGGACTTGGGGGACCCAGAGGGAGTCTGGGCTCAGGTTTTCCTGGCAGAGGGTAGTTTAGAGTGGTCACCCCATAGCGGGCTCAGCCATGGATGCGGAACTTAGTGCTTCTGTAAGAAGACAGCCGGGCAGAGGACAAAGGGTGATGGTTTCGGAGTTGGAACTGGGTTCGAATCCCTGCTCTGCCACTTGCTGGCTTGTGACTTTGGGTGAATGTTTTCTCCTCTCTAGGCCTCAGGGTCTTCGTCCGTGACATGGTGGGAGGCAGGGATCACTCCCTCACAGAGGTGATGCAAGGACTGAGTGAGACGAAGTCCCTCAAATGCCTGGACTCTGCTCCCTGAAGCCACCGCTGCCTCTTCTTTCACTGGTGTGGAGCAAATGCAGCGGTAATTCATGTAATTTTATAAGAATGGTGTTAGTATGAACCGTAACAGCAAGTTGCATACGTGGGCTTCTTGATATCCTCAGGAGAGTGGTTCCAGGACCCCCAAAGGCACCAGAATTTGCAGATGCATATTATAAGCAAAGTCAAGGCCACAGTATTTGCTTACGATATATGCACATTCTTCCTTCTACTTTAGGTCATCTCTAGATTACTTCTAATACCTAAGACAATGTAAATGTGAAATACAATGTAACACAATGTATAGTAGTGTAATACTATACTGTTTTAGGACAAGAAAAAAGTCTGTACGTGTTCAGACAGATGCATTTTTTTTTTGTTTAGAATATTTTTGATCCAAAGTTGGTTGAATCCACAGGGGCAGAACCCACGGATCAGAGGGAGTGTATATAACAACAGCAAAAAGCAAAGTCACAGTAAACTCTTTTAGAATCTCTGTAGCAGGCTCCAGGAACCATCTTGAGCTCACCGCGGTTTACAGCACTGACCTACCCATTTTAGGGATGAATGGATGTGACGGAGGCAAACGTGGACTGTGCTTCTTCCCTGTGCTGATCCTGGCTGGTCAGGGGCTCTGGTCACCAGCTACAAGATGCCACAGAAGGGCCCTGACAGTCATCAGTTCGACTCATACATTTTACAAGTGGGAAACTGAGGCCCAGAGAGAGAAAGTAACCCACCCAGGGAAGCAGATAGAGTTATTGACAGACTTTCCCTCTCCCAGCTCTCAGCCCAGCACCGTCTTTCCTTCCCTCCTCACAGCCCACAACAAGGGAATTGTTTTTGAACCGATGAACTGCCTCACGGGCTGAAAATGTGTGCTAGGCCTGAGTCATGCGCTTGAGCTAGGCCCTGGGGGTGTGGGCAGGCATCCACACTGAAGAACTTCACAGCTGTCTGACCACAGAAGGAAGCAGACAGAAGGGGCCAAGCTGGGTCGGCTGCAGGGCTGGCGGCCAGGGGTGAACAGACCTAGTCCCTGCCACGTGGGAGCTCAGTCGGGTCGGGCAGTCGGGCCTGTAAGAGTGACACCCACATCGAGTAGCATTTGTCCAGCGTCCCTGGAAGCATGCATTTCACTACAGGCTCTAGGCTCGCTCTCTTCATTAATCTTCACAACCATCACTAGCTGGTATAATAATAATAAATCATCTGCTGATAATAATAATATAATGCCACATAGAGAGTATAATAACATCTCGACTAATACCATTGATTGAGTAGCACAACCATTTTATAGGTGGGAACATGGAGGCCCAGAGAGACTACTTCATCTGCCCAAGGTCACCCAGGCCTGCAGCAGATGGAAGAGGCAGAATTCACACCCCGTTCTGCAGCTCCCTGGCCTGTGCTCTCTGACTGAAAAGAAAGAAATGAAAAATAAGAATATAAAATACCCTGTGAGGCTTCCAAAAAAAACCCTAGTGAAATAATATTAGGGATAGGGTGGGTTAAATAAAATGCATTATTAAAAGTAATTTTACCTGTTTCTTTTTACTTTCCTAACATTGCTACTAGGAAATTTAAAATTTCACATGAGGCTTCTTCTCTGCCTTGCTCCCGCCCTCCCCTTTTTCCTTCCTTTCTTTTTGTGGTGCTAGGACTCGAACCCAGGCCCTGGAATGCTAGGTAAGCACTCGCCAACGAGCCACCCCCAGGCCCGTCACTTCCTGTTTGGGTTGGACCGTGCCCTGCGAGACCAGCTGCCCAGCATTACGTTCTGTGATGGTGACCAGTAGGGTGGCCTCTGAGTGGTACATGGCTATGGACAACCCGAAATAGGATTAATGTGACGAGCAAGTGTGTTTCACACTTGTGTTCATTGTAATTAATTTGAACTAGAATGGAAGTAGCCACACATGGCTGGGGCTACTCCAGGACCTCCTGCCGGTTAGGATGTCTTGCCTCGAGAAGAGAAAAACGCACCTCAGTGTGTCACAAGTATCCCCACAGACACATTTATGGGGTGTGGGGGTGCATGGAGGGACACGGCTCTCCCTGGCTGGTGTGGAGACGGAGCCTCGGAGAGGCCGAGTGTGGCCCGACGGCACACAGCTTGGAGGGGCGCAGGCAGGTTTGGCCCCAGCTGAGCCTGACTCCAGGCCCCTGGCTTGCCACCCCCTCTGAGGGGGATCTGTCTCCGGGTCCCTCCGGTCTGCGCCTGGCCCGTGCCACCTCAGCTTGAGCTCACGAAACCTACCTGTCACCCTGCTGGGAGCCCCAGCCGTGGTGACTCACCTCCGGCTGTCCTCAAGAACCGTCACCCTTCCTGGTCCCCTTTCCCAGCACTTCATGCTTGAACAGTGGTCTCTCTGAGCAGGCCGCACCCTGTCTCGTCCCACCTCCCAGCACCCTCAGGAGACGGCTGCTAGATTTCTCAGCAGCTCAGCGTCCATCCCTGGGCGCTTCAGAACACACACCTCGAAATCTATGGAAGCAGCACTGAAGCAGCCTGGGGCACTGCCACCCTTCTGGGCTGACAGTGGGCTGGGTTCCTGTTCCAGCACTGCCACCAATGGATGTTCTCTCTGAGCCTCAGTTTCTTCACCTGTAAAATGGAAATACAGGTGTTCTACTTATGATGGAGCTATGTCTCGATAAGCCCAGTGTAAGAAAATACGGTAGTTCAAGCCCAGCATGTGGGGATCTGCCTATGATCCCAGCACTCTGAGAGGCCGAGGCAGGATGGTCCAGCCCAGCCTGGGCAATGTAGTGACTTAGTGAGGTCCTGCCTCAAAATAAAAAATACAAAAAAGGCTGAGGATATAGCTTGGTGTAAGGCCCAAGGTTCAATTCTCACTATCAAAAAAGAAAGGAGAGAGAGAGAGAGAGAGAGAGAGAGAGAGAGAGACAGAGAGAGACAGAGAGAGACAGAGAGAGAGAGATCCAAAATACATGGAATCACCTCCCTACTGAACATTCTAGCTTAGCCATACGGCACACTGAACTGAGGAGTTTTTTTTTCCTCCCTTGTGATTGTGTGCCTAGCTGAGAGTCAGGAAAAGATCCAAAATCAAATTCAAAGTACAGTTTCTACTGAACATACATCACTTTTGCATAAAGCTGAAAAATCATAAATCAGATCACCATAAGTCAGGGACTGCCTGTAATGATATCACAAGATTCTTATGACCATTTAAACCTAAAGGGTGCCGAGGACCCTGTTAACCTGGGAAGTAATTCTGCACCTCTTATGGGCCGGTCTCTGCGAAGTGCCACCCTCAGGCTGTGTTCATGCCATATACTAGGTCCCCAGATTCTAGATCTTCCTCTTTCAAGAAGCGGAGCCTGATTCCCTTCTCAGGACGGTGACCTGCACTCAGCGACTCACTTCTAATAGAATACAGCCGAGGGCCGTAGTGTGATGGGGAGACTAAGTCATTGGCAAGCACCGTGGCTTCCTCCTCTTGCTTCCTCCTCTTCTTTCTGGAGGAAGTTGGCCATCATGTCTGGGGGACACTCAGGCTTATGCTGAAGGCCTGGGGCAGAGGACAAAGGACTCCTTTGAGCAGCTAACAAGGTACAGAGTCTCCTACTTGCAGCCCTGTGAGTGAATCCCCAGACTGTGGACCCCCCAGCTCCAGGCAAGCCTCTGTCATCTGCAGCCCCGGCTGACATTCTGGCTATACACTTGGGTGGGACTCTAAGCCAGAACCACCCAGCAAAAACATTCTGATGACCTACAGAAATCATGAAATAACGAACTTCTGTTGCCTTTAAGTCACTAAATTTCAGGAATAATTTGTTACACAGTAATAGATCATGAAAATACGTGTATCTTCTAATTCTCATAACCCACCATATAGGTATTGTTATTAACCCCATTTTACAGATGAGAAAAACCAAGGCTCAAAGAGGAAAGACACCTGTCCACGGCCACTCAGTGAAGACGCAATGGATTCAAGATCTCAGGCCTGGTCCCTCAGAATCACAAGCTGGTGTGATGCGAGGCGGGGTGCTGATGGCTGAATGTGGAGCTGTCCGGGTTGTGCTATTAGCGGGTTGACTCCCAATTACAGGGGCGGTAAACCGCACATCTTGACCTGGTTCCCTGGCAACAAGTAGGCGCTCATTAAGTGCATGTGCGAATGAGAGACAGGGCATTTGGATCTTGTGTGGCTCTGGGCATGTTCGTTGGGCAAATCTAGTCACATATTTGTGGGGTCCAGAGCAAGATACAAATGGAGTTCTACGTACCTTCTACCTGAATATTTAAAAGTTATAACTCAAACTAATAGGTCGTTAAATAAAATATGCCAAATATACCTTCACTCTACCAAAATATAAAATATGTATAAAGCTATAGTTTTTATCTGGCTGAGAGTCGGCAAAGCATCAAAGTTGACTGAATGTAATTATTATTGTACATGTCTGGGTAGGGTGTTGATGGGCGGATGATATTTTAATGAGTAATAAAATAAAAACATACATGATTCATTATTTAAAAAAATTTGTGTGTGTGTGTTTTACAAGCTGGAGATTGAACCCACAGACTTGTACATACTAGTCAAGTATTCTACCACCGAGCTACCTCTCTTAACCCGTCATCATTTATATAGTTGTTCTATCAATTTGGTTTTTCTGGCCCTTATTGCAGCAAAATCAGAATTGTGTTGCGATAATCAAGATTTTCACATAATTTCTATTCTGTTGCCAGCAGTGTGAAATTCGACAACCTTTCTCAAGTAATTGTACTTCTTAGATAGCTTTTAATTAATTTCAACCAGGAAATACTTGCTCCGTGGAGGATGTGGCAACAAATTGTCAATAAAATTCTTAAGGCAATATTTAGATCAGGCAATGAGCCATGAATTTTACATAGCAAGCTTAAGCCTTGTAATGGGGTTGCACATGATAAATTACAAGTATTGTGGAAAATATTACAAAGGATTTAAGTTGTTCATATAATTCGTATCGTTTATATCTTGCCTTTTACTTTCTCTCTCTCTCTCTCTCTCTCTCTCTCAGCAATACGTGGACCCTTGTATGTGATCGATGTCCCACCTTAGACGTGTTACATCTGGACCCACACATGCACAAATTTAAGAGTAACATGAGCACAAGGCCCTGAGTTCAATCCCCAGCACCAAAACAAAAACAAAAAAACAAAACAAAAAAAAGAGTAACACAGATTATTTAATATTATAAAACATCTCTCAGTTGTCCTGTGCAGGTTGTACCAACCTTGTCCCCCTCTGTTTCCGAACCTCTAGAACTATGAATTGGAACATGAAGAGAAGCAAGGAAATGGAAGCTCGGGACTACTGGGAATCGACAGCGTTTGTGCTAGGAGGAAGGATTTAACAAGTTAATTAGTCTTTTACCTAAGAGCAAAGGCTTTTTTTTTTTTTCCATTCTGCTCAGAACTCTCCTGTGCCCCAGAGCGGTGTGCACCTGTGACGCCAGCAGCCACAGCCCACAAGTCCGTGTCATTTGGATGGAGCCAGCCTTTGCATAGAGGACGTAGAGCAAGAAACGAGGAAAAGCGTGTCCCTTCCTCCTCCTGGGGCCTGAGCAACATCAGTCTTGAGAGTGGATGTTGAGGGTGACAGGGGTGTGTTGTGCCAAGCGACATGGGTGTCGAGTGTTCTTTAATAAATTACATGTGTCTGCGATACATGTGTCTTTGTGCACGCTGCGTGTGGCCTGTGGCTGGTGCACGAGTCGCCCAGAAACGAAGAATAAGTGTTTAGAAACTTGCAGAGCAATAGAGCATCATTGCTATGCTACATCCGAGCTCCTGTTTGCTCTGCTAGCAGTTCATTTTCTCAATAATTATTTTATGAAACGTTCTAAGACAGATGTAGTGTGTTTCTCCCGTTTCCTGCAGTTTGGGTACCATTGCTTTATGAAACATTGACTGTTGTTTCAAAATAACACGTTGTATATGGCATCTGTATCACTGCAAGTTATAAAACTTTTTTTGTTATGGCAACAAAAGTCACACAACATAAACTGTACCATCTTAGCCATCTGTAAGTGTACTGTTCAACAGGATTAACTGTGGCTGGGGATTTAGTTCAGTGGTTAGAGTGCTTGCCTAACAAGCACAAGGCCCTGAGTTCGAGCCCCAGCACCAAAAAAAAGAGGATTAATTGTATCCACAACATTGTGGAACAGATCTCTAGCACTTTTGCATCTTACAAAATAGAAAGTCTGTACCCTTTAAACAACTCTCCCTTGCCCCTCCTCCCTGCCCCTGGTTCTATTCTCTGTTGCTATGCATTTGGCTACTTTAAATATGCACTATTGGGTAGGTGTCCCCAGAGGCCCATATAATAAAGCCCAGGTCCTTAGCTTGTGGCGTTATTGGGAAATGGTGGAAACTTTCAGAGGTGGGGCCTAGTGGAAGGAAGTTAGGTCACTGGGGGTGTTGTCTTTGAGGGGCTATTGGGACCCCAAGCCCTTCTTTTCTCTCTTTGACTTCCTGGCCACCATGAAGTGAGTAGCCTCTTCCACCACATGCTCTGGCCTTTCCACAGGCCCAAAAGCAATGAGGTCCATCAACCATGGACCGGAACCTCTAAAACCATGAGCCAAAATAAACTTTTCCTCCTTGTAAGTTTTTGATCTCAGGTAGTTTGTCAGAGTGACAGAAAACTGAGCAGCACGCTGCGAAAGCATTTTAATTGTCTTTTATGCAGGTATCAGTCTGTGATGGATTGGAAATTTATAAACTAAAATGGTTCTTTGTCATAGATGGTTTGAGAAACTCTGCTCTCAAAACACAGGGGCTAGGATAGGCCCTTCTAACCCACGTACATCCAAAAGGCTTTTTTGATTGACTTTTGGGGCCCCAGTTTCACACACTGCAAAATCAGTGTTGGAACAGTGATGCTCTGAAGGCGTCTGAGCCATATCACCTGAGATGCTCTGGTCATTGGAATTCCCCAAGTCAGGACTGACTGGCTGACTGAGCAGCCACCCTCTATCCTGGTGGCCCTGCTCCCAAGTCCCATTTCATGCACCAAGGACTCCTTTGTCTTTGCTGACACCTGGTTTCCTGCTTCAGCAGTCACAGAGAGGCCTCCTCACGGATGACACATGCCAACTACTGCCACAGCCCGTGCTCTGGCCAAAGGCTCATGGCATTACCCCCTAAAACCCACATTCCTCTGTGGCTGTCTGTCACCCGTCCTTTCCATGATTTGCAGGAGGCTGAATGCGATGGGTTGATGCTAAGGATAATGCAACCAAGGAGAAGCTCCATGTTCCAGACTTTGATCGGGAGGGGACTTGATCCTGTTTTTTCTCTAATTTCACAAGTAAGACTCATTTACTGCAAACAACTTGAAAAGCTTGTTTGCCTCACCCAAAATCTCAACATCCAGTGATAAGCATCTTGACATTTTAGTGACTATCTTCTCTGTTTTCTTTCATACATTGTTTTTTAACAACATTAACAGGAATGTGCTGCCTGTACTGTTTACAGCCTGCTTTTTCCACTCAACAATATATCAGAAACATTCTACATCTTTAAATATGCTGCAACTTCATCGGTTTGAGCGACTGTAGAGTACACTATCGTGTACAGATTTGGCAATTAAGAGACCATTGTCCTTTGATTTTCTCTCTCTCTTTGTCTCTCTCTCTGTTTCTCTCTGTGTGCGTCTCTCTCTGTCCCTCTGTCTCTGTTTCTCTCGCTCTCTCTCTGTCTCTCTCTCACACACACACATGCACGCACACGCACAGAGTATTCCTGTAGTCAATTTTTTCATTATTTCTTTAGAATACAATCTTAGAGGTGGAGTTCCAAAGGATATGTGTACCATATTAAAAGATTTAGCTACAGGACTTCAGGACTTGACAGTATTGATTAATGCTACCATCAAGAGTATCAAAAGAGGCATGCGGATGGCCCAGTGGTAGGGCCCTTACTCAGCATGTGTGAGGCCCTGGCTTCCATCCCCAGCACTAAAAAAGCAAAAAAGAAAAGAAAAAAAAAGTACCAAAGTACTCATCTCAACTTGAGCCTGCCGACACTGGGTATTATCACATTTTATTTCTTTCTGTTTTTATGTGCATTTCTTTTGAGGTTTTGGACATGTCTTCCTGATGCTCATTGGTCAGTTAGACTGACATGGGTCTTGGAAAGATCCACCCAGCTCTTTATCTTAACAGCTGTGGAAGCAGACACCGAGGCAATCAGCTGCTCCTCCAAGCAGAGTGACAGGCAGGCGAGGTGATGGCCAGGTGAGGGCATTTCCTGGGATTCTGGGCCCCTCGAGTTGATAGAGTCTGCTGGGGAGACTCACCCACATGGATCGTTTCCACGGAGGGGATGGTTCTTGACAGTGCTTTGGCAGAGGGCAGTGACAGGGCTCTGGGAGAGCAAAGGACATCCAGCCCAGACAGGAGAGGGACATCAGGGCAGGTTTCCTGGAGGAAGTATTTGCTGCCCCCACCTGGAGTGGGTGACAAGCGGGTGAACAGAGACAAGAAGGGCATTTAGGGCCCAAGGACAGCATGGACAGAGATCAGGAGACAGAGGGAGCAGTACCTTCAGGACACCCAGGAAGGTCTGGGGACGTGGACTCAACTCAGTGGGCAGGGAAGAGTCTGTGAAGGGTGTGGGCAGGTTTAGGGGCATCATTTTATCAACAAGTGTGTGACCCAATTTACGCATTCTGCCATCGATTCTAGAACAGTGGTTCTCAAACTTCGGTGCCAGGGTCCCTTTATAGTCTTCAAATCATCACCACCACCATCACCATCATCACATCATTGTATGGGAGGATCAAACTCAGAGCTTCGCACATGCTAAGCAGACACTCTACCACCGAGCTACACGCCCAGCCCTAGCCTTCGAATTACTGGGAGGAAGAACTCCAAAGATGTTCTATTTATAGCATACAGATTATTGGTACAATCCGTTAATACCATATTTACTTGCGTTAGAAATTAAGACCAAGAAAACGTAAATATATTCACTCATTCCATTCAAAATAATAAACGTTACTATTCTCACATGTTAAAATAAATCTTATCTTTTTATGAAAAATAATTATTTTCCAAAATAAAAGTATTGAGTGGGCAGAGAGGCATTACTTTTCATCTTTGCCGATTCTTTTGTGTATGGCTTGTCGTAAAACAAAACTGGCTTCCCAAACTCCCCAAAGGGGTCTCGGCGATCCCTGACTGCACTCTGAGGAGGATGCGTGGGTGAGGGGGCTCCTGGAGGCAGGGAGGCTGGGGAGGGGCAGCTGCTATGGGGGAGGGCTGGGAGCTGAGGGGTGGGGAGAGGCAGGGCTGAGGATGCTGCCAGCTCTGGGAGGGTCTTGTGCAGAAGGCGGGAAGCAGGCCAGGGCTCCAGGGAGGGAGGGAACGGGCCATGAACCTGGGCCAAGAGGACCCTCGGGACCCTTGGGAGACATAAGCAAGGAGGGCATAATCAGGTTCCCTTAGGTGAACTAACGGAGGTCTCACAGCAAATCCCCAGACAGGAGAACTGTTGTGTTCCCCACGGTAAGAAGGAACAGACGCCGTTTCCGTATCACGCAGCTGGGAAATGGGGGGTTGGGGTCTGAACCCGGATAGCTGTCTTTAGTGCCCGATGTCTCACTATGGGCCCCACCCTAGAGGCCTAGAATGGCAGCCACAGAAAGGACTCTCCAATGGGGGACATTAGGAAGGCTTCCCTTCCTAATGGAGGAGGTGACCTGCAGCACAAGAATTAGCCAGGCGGAAGGACTCAAAGCAGCAAGGGAGGAGACAGCATGTGCCAGGCCAGGAGCGGGGCCGGCATGGAGAGAGCAAGGCGCCCCAGGACAGCAGCAGGCCGCGGGGTGGGCAGGATGTTCCTGCTGACAGGGCCAGGCAGTATCCAGCCCCGAAAGTGTGAAAAGAGACAGGTCTGCGTCTCCTCCCGGAGATCCCACCACTTCCCATGCTGGTCATGTCCCGACTCCGGTCATCCCACAGCCTGGCCCTGCCCACTTGGGCCGCCGTATCTTCTTCCTCAGGGACGCACCCCCAACCTTGCAGAACTCTGTGTGGCCTTGGTGCCTTCCCAGCCCTGCCAGCCCCGGCCACTCCCTAAGCCTGCTCTCTGCCCTCGGCCTCCTGCCTGGCCCAGCCTGGCTCCTGGGGGCCTCTGCACAGGCCCGGCACTCCCTCTCCACGCAGCAAGGAGGCTACCTGTGGCCTGCAGCCCTCTCCACGGCCCTCCGTGTGCCTGCGGCCTGCAGGGTGAAATCCAAGCTCCTCCTCCCACCTGCCCGCCTTGCCCACCCTCCACGATCAACGCGAAGGGATTTCTTTCATTTCCTGGAAACGCAACCATCATGCCACACATGATTTTAACTGTCTTCCTTCATCAGCCTCTTGAGATAGGTGGGAAGCTGCCAGGAAGGAGCACCTGCCTCTGTCCCCCAACACACAGTGTAAGCCCGTGCTTAGTACTTGGGCACTCAGGAATGTTTGTTGAATGAATGAATGAAGAAGGCACAGGGCCTCCTCCTAAGGAGCTCTGCCCCTGCCACAAGAAACAGTCTGATGAGGGAGCCATGGAGGGCAGAGGAGGGAGCAGCAGACATTCAGGATTTCTTTACAACAGAGGTGACCCTCCTTAGAGTTTTCCAGATAAGAAAACTAGTCTAAGTCAGGACACCAACCTGGCTGGAGCGAATAAGAGGAGCATGCACACATATCACTGGAGAGATCAGGGGTGAGCTTCAGGCCCAGCCGGCTCCAGGTCCTCCAGCAGCGTCCTCAGTCATCTACCTTCTGCTGTACTTCCCTCACAAGCATTCTCTCCCCGAGTATATTGACAAGAAGGTTTGGTGCACAGGAAGCCCAGTCACAAGTGGCTCCATTTTCTTAATATTCTTCCCTAAAATTCCTGGATAGACTCATTCACCTGACATGAGGCACTTGTGCCCTTTTGACCCAGTCATTGTGGCCAGAGGACAATAGAGTGTCGATTGGCCAGGCCTACAGAGTGTGACCACTCTTGGGATGGGAGACAGGGTGGGTGGGGGCACTGTGCGCCTTTCCCAAACTGCACAGACTGTGCATGGAGACCAGAGGTCCCCAAAGGGAACCAGGAGGCTGCTTCCAGGGCAAGGCCTGGACACCTCAGGGCCGATGTTCACAGAGCTGTGGGCCTTCCTGGCCTGGGGACAATGAGTATCCGGCACCTGCCCACATAGTGGGGAGCCCTGGTACCCACACAGCACTGGGGAGGGTTGGTCACACTGGGCTCCCCACCTCTGGTTGTGTGATGTTGAGTGAGTTATTTCTCCTCTCTGAGCCACAGTTTCCTCCTTCCTAAAAGGGGCTGAGTCTTTCCAAGAGGAGGTGAGAACATGGAGAAGAGGCCAGGTGGTGACAGAGCAGGGGTGGGAGCTATTCTGCCATGAGCCAAGGAGCGCCAGGGCCAGCAGAGGCAGGATGTTGCTTCCCGGGGGAGTCAGAGGAAGCCTGGTCCCATGCCGCTCTGTCTCGACTTCCGGTTGGAGGTGTGGGGACACCAGACCCAGCTTCAGTCTGGCCCTGGCTGGCCCCACGGCATCAGTGAGGCAGGTTACCTCTCAGCATCCTCCTCTGGAAAATGGACACAGGGTCCCCAGCTTCACAGAGTCATGCCCGGTGCCTGAAACAGTTGGTTCTCAATAAATGGAAGCTGGAACCAACTCTACTGCTGTCCCGCCTTCCCCTGAGGCTGGCTGAGTGTGCCCTTCCCCGACACCCCACCCCTTCTGACTGGCTCCGTGGCTGCTCGCAGTCTGTCTGGGGCCTGGCATCTCTTCCTGTGCATGCTCGGCTGTCTTCCCAGCTGCCCCCGCCCCTGGCCATATCTTAATGAGGCTCCCCCCTTGTGAACGAGGCAGCAGCCCTTTGATCTCCCATCTGGAGTCTCTGTCTTTGATAACACGCACTGAACAACTGCGGGGACCTGGGCTGGATTCAAACCTGGGCACGGCTGTCTTTGAAGGTTGGACCTCTGGCAGGAGCCCCTTTTGCTCAGCCTCAGTTTCCCTGGGAGCGGGAAGGGGCTCTGCAGAGTGGACATTCTGTTGTACATACATTAACCAATCCACAAAGTTGGTAGAACGTCACCTGCGTCCCGGTCGTGTATTTTTTTAAATTTAAAATTTCCCCTTCTTAAATTTCAGCAACTATTTCCAGCTCACTAATGTGGGACCTTAAGGCCAAGAGAGATAAAAACAACTTGTCTGATACCCCCAGCTGGATGTGGGCAGAGGGTGGGGTGCTGATTATTCCTGTGACCCTAAAGCCAAGGTTGCTGGGAACGCTGTCGTCGGCAGGTGACGTCCTGGCCAAGTCAGAGTCAGGACCCCTGGCCTGCTCTGCTGTGTGCGTGTGCGTGTGCGTGCGTGTGTGTGTGTGTGTGTGTGTGTGTGGCGGGGTGGGGCAATGGCTTGAGCACTGTGCGCAGGTCAGGGACCAGGATTTGGAGAGAAACACTTTGAACTCCTCACCTCACTCGAGGGCCCAGATCTGGGGACAGGGATGTCTGTGCAGGCCGTGTTTGTCCAGTGGAGGAAGAGAGGGCTCTGGAGGAGCGAGGGGTTGCCTGGGGTTGGTGGAACTGTCCCCAGACTGTGACCTTGCACTCATGCCCAGGGCAGGAACATGGTCAGTGGGGAAGCTCCTAGCAGCGTCTCTGGACTGAGGGGACAAGGTCAGGCTCAAAGTCACATAGCCAGGTTCCCTGGGGAAGAGGAGGGGAGACAGAGAGTGAGGGTTTAACAGAGATGTTGAGAGAGAAAAGAGAGAAACAGTACACGAAAAGAGAGAAGAAAGCAAGGAGCAAGGGTGGGAAGGAAAGAGGAGACGAGAAAAACAGCCTCACAGATTCCTTTCCATTTTCTGAGCACGGCCCATTTCCAGATCCAGCGGAATGGAGGGGTGTAAAAACACTTGTTGCCTTGTCCACCCGGCCTGTCCTTGATCCCGTGTGGCTCCAGAATAAGCAAGGCATGGAGAGCTCTCTGGGGGCCTGCATGATGCTCAGGAGCTGGGAGGGCTTCTATGAGTCACAGCCCCTTTCCTGACTCAGTTTTTAGATCTGTAAAATGGTCGGGGCTGGGGCCCGGTGTGCACGTGAGCTTGTGCGTGCATAGGTGTACATGTGTATGTGCGTGTACATGTAGGAGGGAGCATTTGGGCTCTGATATCCGGATTCCACTGCTCTGGGCTATGGGCTTCCTGTGGGCGGGAGGTGGGGGCAACTAGTCCACCATTCCCTCCCTGGAAGGGACGCAGCCAGGGCACCAGCTGCTGCCTCCTCCTGCTCTTCCCTGCACCTTCCTCTCCCTCACTGGGCTTCTTCCTCCCTCTGCCAAAAAAATCCCAACCATGGAAAAAATGAGTGTCTCGGGCCAGCAATGCAGGCGGAAACACATTGTTTCCATCTCTTCCTGTTCTGGGATCCATCCTGCTCAGCAGGTTGCCATTATTGGGCACCTTCTGTGTGCCAGGCCTGGAGCCGAAGTCTTTAATAGACCTTTAACAGCGCAAACCCTCAGTACTGTGCTGTTCTTGGATTCCCACTTGGCAGAAGAGGAAAGGAGGGCAAAGCACCAGACCAGACTGAAGACATACTGCAATGTTGCACACTGAGTTACAGGGGCTGGTACTGGAGTGTAGCAGACAAGTAGAGCCAAGACTTTATCAGGCCTGTGACCTGGGGCACATCATCTTCTGCCTATGGGCCTCAGTCTCCCATGGAAATAAGAGAAACAGTTGTAGAGCCCTTGGCAAGAGCAGCTTAGTAAACTGCAGCTGCATAGACGGATGAATTTAGATGTAGCCCCGAGTTGGGATCCCAGCTCTGCCACATAGCAGCTGGGTGACCTCCGGCAAGTGACTTGGTTTTGCTGAGCCCATTTGTCAAAGGGCGTGCTGCAAGGCAAAGATGGGGTTCATATAAAGGGCCCCACTGATCGCCTGGTGTGGAGGGAGGACCTTTGATCCCAGCCCTCTGGTGCCTGGCGGGGTGTGGGAAGGGAAGGCAGGGATTAGCCCTGGGTCCCTCTCCTGGGGCGGCACTTTTAACCACAGCCTCCCCCGGGGATCAGTCCTGCCCCCTCCCAGGCCCTGGGCCAGGCTGTGTTTGCCATGGGGATCTGGGCCGTGGGGCCCCTGCCTTTCATTCCTGGGCAGCTTTGCTTGCTTTAGGCGGTGGGGCCTGGGCCGGCTCTGCCCGGCTCCCCGGGAGCAGATGGGCCTCAGTGGGAACATGCAGCAGCCACTGGTCCTAAGCGGATTGGCAGCCTTTCTTCCCACCCTTTGTGCTGCTCCCCATGGGCCACGTCGCCCAGACCACAAAGGCCGTTTGTGTGGCCTCCTCTGGGGGTGCAGAGGTCACCGCTGACAGCGGCACCCTTGGAGATGGCAGCACCCTTCTGAGCGGGGACACCCAGACTCCAGGACAGCGAAGGGATGTCCTGGCCTCCCCTCAATCTGGCAAGTCACTGGGCCATGTTGTGGAAGAAGCAGGGGACCCCAGGGCAGTTTATTCTCCAGGCAGCCCAGGAGGGTCTCGCTGAGGGGCTGTGGCTTGGCCAAGGCACACGGCAAATTAGTGGGCAACCAGGATTCGCTTCTAGGAACCTCAACAACTAGCAGAGCTCCTTGAAATCTTGGAAATGTGGTCTTCTTTCCTGCAGTGAGAACACGAAGCCTGGGACTGGGACACCAGAGGAACTAAGCAAGCCTGAAGCTAGGCGAGCCAGGAACAGTCCCCAATGGGACATCTGGTGGCATGGGTTAGGCCAAGTGCCAAGGGAGAGGTGGAGGCTGAGGCCAGAAAAAGGACGTGAATCATCTCCCTATGAGTTTATTTTTAAAAATGGATGACCCAAGCATGGTGGTGCTTGCCTGTAAATTCTAGCTACTCAGGAGACTGAGGCAGGAGGATCACAAGTTCAAGGTCAGCTCGGGCAACTTAGTAAGATCCTATCTCAAAATGAAATAAAAAAGTCTGGGGTGGGTGTTTCACTAGAAGAACACTTGCCTGGCTTGTGCGGGAAGTCCTGAGTTCGGTACCCAGTATTGAAGAAGAAAAAGGGGGTTGAGTGCCCACTGTGATATGTGGGGAGAAAACAAAGAAATAAGATTGAGTCCTTTCCTGGGGGCCACTGTGTAGCAGGGAGACAGATTTGTATGCAATCAATTTGAGGCCAGGGGGTCTCAGCTCAGCACTAGTGACATTTAGGGCCAGGGAATTCTGTTCTGAGGGGCATTTCCTATGCATCGCAGTGTCCTTGGGCTCTACCACGAGATTTCAGCAGCATCCTCAACAGGGGCTACCTCCCAAAAGATGTCTCCAGACATTGCCAGAAGTCCCCTTGGCAGAATCGAGAGACAGAATCACCCAGGTGGAGAACCCTGGTCCAGACCTTAACCCTGCTCATTTGCTCAGCCACTCGGCACGCGTGTCTGAGCTCCAAGTGTGTATCTGGCCCCGTTCTAGGGCCTGGGATACAGTCACAAGCTCCAGGGGTCAAGTTCGCGCCCATTGCATTCCTGTCTTTGAGGAGAGAATGATGTATTTTATGCAAGGATGAAACTGGGTGAAGGTTACCAAAAGGCTCCTGGGAGGTAACGTTCGAGCCACCTTAGAAGGATGTACAGGAAGCACCAGGGCAGAGAGAGTGGAGAAGAGGACAAAGAGGACAAACAAGGCAGCACGGACAGCCCAGGTGCATCCTCTAGGGCCCACTGTGTGTGGAGCATCTCTGGGGATGCTGGTGGACTGAGTCCCCTTTGTGCGTGGAGAGCTGGGGGCGCATGGGGAGGGGTCTGCACCTTGTGTGGAGGCTGTGGGGGGATGTGGGGACATCCGGGAAGGGGAGGCAGGAGCCCACTCTTGAGGCTGAAGGTGGGACCCAGGCAGGCAAGGAAGGAGGGAGGAGGAATTGACTTGGGGTGGGCTGCGGAGTCCAAGAGCCCCCAGGACCACGGCAGATCCGTAGGAGGCGGCTGGGCAGGCGCAGCACGGAGCTCGAAGGAGGGAGGTGAGTGAGAGGGACCCCGCTAAAAAGGCTGGACTTTATCCTGGGGCACTTGGAAGCTGCAGATGGCATCTGAGCGGGGGAACATGGCTGTGGTGAGGCTGTCAAGTCAGAGGAGAAATGGATAAGAGGCAAGGGGCGGTTGCAGTGGCCCAGAGGTGAGATCAGGGTGACAGCCACAGGGAGAGGAGTGGACAGATCCCACAGACACTGAGCAGGTGAAGCCAGCGTCAGGATATGGGCTTGAACGTGGGCCGAGGGAGCTGGGGGAGGCATCTGGGCAGATCCTGGGAGTCTGGCAGCGCAGCCCTGAAATGAATCACCAGATTAGAAACGGCAGATAAAAGACCGCAGAGAGAAAGAGATGTCTGCGAAGCTAAGAATACAAATTATTTTTGGAACTTTTCTCTCATGCATCATCTTTAAATATTGATAACCAACATTTTTAAAGAGCCTAATGCAATGTGCCAGCACTGTTCTAAACACTTCGTGAGCATTAACGCATTCAGTCCTCAAAACAACCCTCTAGAAGAGACACTCCATCGTTTCCAGTTTGCAGATTAAAAAAAAAAAAAAAAAAAAAAAACCAGCACAGAGAGAGTCAGTAACTTGTCCAAGTTTACACAGCTAGCGAGCAGCTGAGCCAGGAGTCGAACTTGGGCCGTTTGGCTCCAGAGTCTGTACTAGCTGCTGTGCTACACTGCCAAACACAAGGTAGAGTTCACAAAAAGCCTGCTGAACTTTGGCTATTTATAAAATCCCGTGCAAAAATAGAGAAAGTTACATTTGTGGAAAAAAAAAAATAAAGCTCTGTACAGTAATCCCTGCTGCTCCAAGACTCCAGGGGATGCCTAAAACTGAAAAAGTATGAACCCTAAATAGTCTATCTGTTCTTTCCTATACACACGTACCTCTTCTAAAGTTTAATTTATGAATTAAGCTTCGTAAGACATTAACAACAATAACTAAGAAAATAGAAGAATTATAGCAATGCATTCTAATAAAGGTCCTGTGACATGGTCTTGCTCTCTCTTGAGTCAAGGCAAATATCCATGTTTTTGAACTGTGGTTGGCTGTGGGGACTGAGATGGCTAAAAGTGAAACCCCGGATGGGGCGCTACAGTAATATTAATAAAAAATTAAAAAGTGGGGGCCAGTTCTAGGCTGTGGGGGAGGGTTGCATCACCTGGAATCTTAGGGAAACCTTATAGTTGGGCAGTGACTACCGCCACCTGGTGGCAGTGTGCCCGGAGAGGAGCCCTAACAAAGCCCAAACCCAGTTTCTTTCAAAGGTAAACTGATGAAGCTCCACGCCAGGTGATGGGGCTTCCTGACGCAGAGACCTCGTTACGAAAACGTTCACTGTGGACAGGAAGGAGCCGAGGCCTCCACGCCCAGGCTGGGGGATGGTGGCTGCGGGTACTGTGGGTGGGTTGCCCCGTCCCATCTAGACTCTCTCCAGTTCCCTAGACGACCAGCATTAGCATGTCTGAAACAGCTGGTAGGAGCCAGGGGTGGGGTGGGGTGTTGCTGCGCAAACACAGGCTGTATCCGTGACCCCGACCTTCTAATCCCGGGGCTTAACTGACTTCATTAACTCCAGGGGGCTCCAGAGAGACCACCCCAACCATTCTCTGTCACACCGCACTCATGAAAGTTCTGCTCCTGGGGGCCGTGCGGGAAACCTCCTGTATGGAGGCAGGGGACTGGAGGGGACGACCCTGGGACAGGAACCCAGGGCCGACTGGCAAAAAGGCAGGATCGGCCCCACCCCCTGCCTGCCCCGGGGGCAGTGAGGGAGAAAACTGGGTGAAAGCAGAGCATGCTGGGTAGCCGGGCCAGGAGCTGAGCGTCCAGCCTTCCACCCCCCACTGAGGTTGCCATGGCAACCGAGTGGGGGAGGGAGATGGAGAGGAGAGACCACCCGCCCCTCAGACAATGGGAACCTATTCCAGGTCACCCTTGGCCTTCTCCTGAGGGGCTCGGGGTGGTCAGCATTCTGGGAAGCTCTTCATGTGCTGTGGCACTGGGTTTGGGGGCACAGTC